>PVJS01007885.1:0-54705 GCA_004027185.1 Glis glis
TGCGGAGGGCCTCACTAGGTAGAGAGAGAGAGACAGAGAGAGAGAGAGGGAGAGAGACAGAGAAAGAGAGAGAGATAGATCGATCGATCTATCGATCGATCGCGCGCGCATGCGTGCTGAGGCTGGCCGCGAACCCGGATCCTCCGGTCTCCGCCTCCCAAAGTACTGGGATTACAAGCGTGCGCCACCACGCCCGGCTGAAACATCTTTTTATATGATTATTGGGCATTTGTGTTCCTACTATGCTCAGCAGGCCCAGAATTCTCTTCCTCTCCAAAACACATATCTGTACAATGTAACCGATCATGTCACACAGATCCTGGAGAATTTAGCCCTGTGAGTTTCTAGCAGAGGGCCAGCCTGGGGCCTGGGCCTGGGCCTTGGTTTCCACTAGCCCCATGTATTTCCCAGTGCCTCGATGGCCTGGGAATTCACAAGCCCTGCTTTGATCAGGCTCTGTGCTGACTGCTTTGGTGTAATCCCAGGCCAGGCAGGCTGTCAGAGCCCTAGACCAATCATGAACACTGGAGGGATTCTTGCAACCCATACGCAGATTCTCGGTAGCAGGGCTTGGAAACTCACCCCCCTGTAGCCAGGTTTGGCTGTGAGAAAACTCATAGCCCTTTCAGCAAAGCAGAGTGTCCTCATGGCCACCTGGGCACTGGGGAAGCCAGGGCATAGAACATCCAGGGAATGGTGTGAGAGGCAGTGATAGGTGACGCTACCTGTGGGGGTTCCCATCCAACTTCTGGACAGTGAATCCAGGACTTTGCTGAGAGCAGTACACAGCCTTCCTGTCCAGCATGGTGAGAGGATACAGGAGTGACACTCTGCTTCGTTGCTCCCCAAAACTCCCACACTGCATCAAGTTGCAAAATTTCATCACCCTCAGAGAAAGACAGGGACTCTCTGGCCATTGCTCTTCTCTGTTCTTCTTTTTGTCAGAAAGGCAAAATGGGGGTAGGAGAGTGGGCTGACAGGGGAGCTTTGCTGGGGAGGAAGAGGAGGGATTTTGTCCCTCGTCTTGACTTGTTCCCAGCACTCAGCGTGGGGACTTCAACTCTGGAGATCGTCCTGTTACTTACACACCCCGGGGTCGGTCAGCAGTGCATTGCCTGTGTTAGGACTGTGCTGTAGGGTGGAGCTGAGCACTAGGCCTGCTCTTTGCTGGTTTGCCGTTGAGATGTGGAGAGGGGAGTGTGAGCCCTTTTGGCACGGGAGCCTTCGGACATCTGCTGTCTTGGCTACTGGAAAGTATTCTATCAGGATTTTACACGAATGTCCTTTATTCATTTAACATACATGGACTGAGAACCTCCTAAGTACCAGACCCCATGGGGAATGTACCCAGGAGCACACAGTCTAGTTGTAGAATCAGGCCGGTCGTAAGTGTCCTGCAGTGTGTGAGAACTCTTCCAATAGAGGGACGGCTGGGCACCCTGAGAGGAGACAGGGCGCTTTTCTGTTCATGGGGTGGGATCAAGTCTATCTTCCTTCTGTTGTGACTTAAAAATCAAAAGAATACTACATCTGGACTGAGGGGGTGACTCAATGATAGAACACTTGCCCAGCATTTACAAGGCCCTGGGTTTGATCCTCAGCACCCAAAAAAAGAATACTATGTCTGATGTTTAAAAACCCCCATTAGAAGATGGCCACAACCCTTCACCATGTCACGCCCCTCTTCATCTCTTTTAGGTCCTCGTCGCATCCATCCAACTTTGGTTGTGACTTGTGCAGATGATCATATAGTGTAGCTCTTTTCCCACTGTACTTTTTTAAAAAAAAGTTTTATTATATAATCCACATACCACTAAAGTCACCCTTTTAAACTATATAATTCAGTGTATTTTAGTATATTCACGATAAATTTTATAACATTTTTATCACTTCTCAAAAGAAGCCCTGTACCCATTGTCACTACCCTCCCCCACCAACTCCCTGTTCCCCCACTCCCACTCTCCGCTAGCTAACCACTAACCCACTTTCTGTCTCTATACATTTGTCTATTCTGGACATTCTATGTAAAAGGAATCATATGATATGTATCATTTTCTGTCTGGCTTCTTTCCCTTACTTTAATGTTTTCAGGGCTCATCCATGTTGTAGCACATATAAGTACTTCATTACTTTTTATGGTCAAGTAATATTCTATTGCCCATTTTACTTTTAACTAGACCTCAAATCCCAGGATTCTGCTCTGACTTTGTGTGTGTGTGTGTGGTACTGGGGATGAACCCAGGGGCATTCTACCTCTGAGCTACATCCCCAGCCCTATTTTTTATTCTTTATTTTGAAACAAGGTCTCACTAAGTTGTGGAGGGCCTCACTAAGCAGCTGAGGCTGGTGGTGAACCCAGATCCTCCTGTCTCAGCCTCCCAAGTACTGGGATTACAAGCGTGCACCACCATGCCTGGCTTAGAACAGTTTTTAAAAGTAAGAGCAGAGCTACACCCCCAGCCTGATTTTATTCTTTTATTTATTTATTTTTTGCGGCACCGGGAATTGAACCCAGTTATTTTGAAACAGGGTCTCACTAAGTTGCTGAGGCTGTCCTTGAACCTGCAATCCTCCTGTCTCAGCTTCCCAAGTACTGGGATTACAAACAAGCTTCACCACTCACAGCTCATTCTTTATATTTTAGAGATGATGCAACCTCTAGTCCTTGCCTTCCTCCTCTTCTGCCATGGTAGCCTAAGACAGTGTGTGTGTGTGTGTGTGTGTGTGTGTGTGTGTGTGTGTGTGTGTATAAAATTTTAAATTGTGGTAAACTACTCCTAACATAAAAATTTCCATACTAACCATTTCTGAGTGCAGTTGTGCAGTGTTTAGTATATCCACATTGGTGTGCACCCAAACTCCAGAACTTTTCATCGTGTAAAACTATTAAATATTGTTCCCCATGCCCCCCTTCCCTCACTCCTGGCAACCACCATTCTACTTCCTTTCTCCATGAAATTGACTACCCTAGAGGCTTCATACAGTATTTAAATGGAATCCCACAGTACTCAAGGCAGTCTATATTTAAATTAGGTAGAAGTAGGCAAGCCAAATGGCAAAAGCTACTCTAGAATTCCTCCCTGGATCTTGCATGGTTTCCATGTCTGCAGAGTTTCCCTAGGAGGCTGTGAGCAGTCTCGATGCTAGTTCTGGTGCAGTTTCCAAAGGGGCCACTGACCCCCAGGGTGAGGGGCTCTGTCTGAAATGGCAGAATAAACCCTAGGAAGAAAATTCTAGTAAGGAGCTAAGAAGGGAACGAACTACCAGCTTGTCTTCCCCAGGAGAAATCACAAATACAGAAGGATCTGTGGAGGATTGAAGATGTCCTTGCAGGCCTCAGTGCAAATAAAGAGAACTACAGAATCCTGGTGGAATCAGTCAAAAATCCAGGTGAGGGGCCATCTTCCTAGGTGTGGGGGATGGGGGGTGGCCTTGGGGAGGCCGGATCTTCATGGTACTGCCACTCCACTGTCCTCTGAGGAAGAGAGTCTTCACCGCATCCCCTGCTTGTTCCCCTCCGTGCCCCTTAGAGAGAAAAACAGTGCCTTTGTTCACTCATCCGCCTGTGCCTTCACTCTCGGCCTCTGAGAGCAAGCCCCTGCAGCCCAGCCCTCCCACCAGCCCTGTGCGGACCCCTCTGGAGGTTCGACTCTTCCCGCAGCTGCAGACCTATGTGCCGTATCGACCTCACCCTCCCCAGCTGAGGAAAGTGACGTCCCCCCTTCAGTCACCAACTAAGACAAAGCCCAAAGTGGTAAGTTGCAGTGACTAGGAGCTGAGTGCCTTTGTTTCCCCTCTAGCCGATGATCGTCCCTCTCTGTCAGATCAGCTTATCGTCCGAGAGAGGCTCTTGGACAGTAGAACCAGCTGGAGTCTCAGGAAGTCCCCAGTCCTGAGAAGTTAAGGAGTAGTGTTCACCCTGCATTTCAGTCAGAATTCTCACCCTTGTGACTCAAACACAGACACACAAAACCTAGAGGGAGAAGAATTTTATTTGCCCACAGTTCTGGAGACTTCAGTTCATGTTATACCAGCTTCCAAGCAGGAGCTGGGGCTGCAGGTCCTCGGGGCATCATGGTAGGGAGCAGAGAGGGTGAAAGGAGCAGGAGAAGCTGCAATAGCCAGTCCAGCTCAGAAAAACACCAGGGACCCCTGCACCCCTCTCCCTGAAGCCAAGTTCCCCCTCTGCACTTGGCTTGTGTCTGCCTTGTCTAACACCTGAGGTCTGGGGGACGTATTACATCCAAACCATAACACCCCACCCTTGTGCCTTACCCTCTCAGTACTGGCAGAGCCTTGAGAGATGGTCCCAACCCTTCCATTTTGCAGTGAGGAAGATTGAGATCCAGTAAAAAGTGAATGTGCTGAGTAGGGTGGAATTTGTGATCCGTGTTGTGCAGAGGTGTGTGGCTGTCGGTGAGGCTGCCCCATGCATGGCTCCAGTGGACCTGCAGAGGGCTCGCCTGCAAGTACACTGCCTGGAATGGGCCAGGAGCTCCTTCCAGCAAAAGTGTATCCTTGTCCTCACCTGTAGTTGAATGCTGTGCTGGGCTGCGAGGATGCTTGTAATCTTTCCAGAACCCCATGAAGCATGGAAAGGAAGGGCAGTATCCTCACCCATAGAGAAGAAAAAGCCCCAAGGTCTTGAAATTTTCTGAAGGTCTCCATGTTAGATAGTAGAGCCAACCATTCTCTTTTGTTTTGTGTCATCTACCACCAAAGTGCACCCTCAGCCTATGTCCTCAGATCAAGTCTGTGCCCATGTGGTGGCCTGTGCCATCGTTTTGACTTTCCTGGAATAGAGAGGGTCCAAGCTCTTGGCAAGATCTGAGAACGCAGGCAATTTTATTTATTTATTTATTTATTTATTTATTTATTTATTTATTTTGCGGTACCGGGGATTGAACTCAGGGGCGTTCTACCTCCGCGCTACGCCCCCGGCCCTATTTTTTATACTTTATTTTGAAACCGTGTCTCACGAAGTTGCGGAGGGCCTCACTAAGGAGAGAGAGAGACAGAGAGAGAGAGAGAGAGAGAACGAGAGAGCTGAGGCTGGCCGCGAACCCGGATCCTCCGGTCTCCGCCTCCCAAAGTACTGGGATTACAAGCGTGCGCCACCACGCCCGGCTCCACAGGCAATTTTAAAGAATCAGGAGATGTGGTTAGGTGCCACAATAGCTGCCACCTCCACAGCAAGGCCAACCTTGCTTAGAGATCAAAAGGGGTCTGGTCCAAGTGCAAGGGAGCCAAAGCAGAGGGGACCTTGGCATGTGGCCCCCATGTTTTTGCCAACAAAGGCTTGGAGGAAACTTGCTTGGGCACCGTATGTGCCCAGGACCTCTGATGGAGTCAGTACACAGGGCTGGGTAAAACACAGGAGTCCCCTGGACCTCACCATCCACCTGCTTCCAGCTATGGCTCAGGAGCCAGAGGTGTGGCCTGTGACCCAGGCAGAGTCACTGTGATTTCTCCATCTTGAGATCTCCTTCCCAGTCCCAACTCTAAGAGGCAGACTGGAGCACCAGCCATAACATACCTAAACAGAGAGCGGGAATGTCTGTGGCAGGCGCCAGCAGCTGGGGCGAGGAGCAGAGGGAAAAGATGCTCCCGTGGGAGCTGGGATGCCCCAAGTCCTGTCCTTATTCTCTCACCGTGTCCTTGGGCAAGTCCATCCTTCTGAGGCTCCCCAGTGTTCCTTTTGCAGTGAGTCACGGAGGCGCCTCCTCACCGCTGGTCCTCTGCAGCTCTCGGGCAGGGCTGCCTCAGCTTGCTTGAGCATCAGGGCTACCATGCATCTTCTTGCCTCTCCTTCTTGTAATATGTGTGTGTTTAGCTGTGTTACCATTTTGTATTGTTTGCTTGTTTTTAACATTAACAAATAATAATAAGGGGACATTCATTACATCCTGGGGCAGGCAGTGCGTCACTCATCGTGACCACCTCTTATGTCTGAGTCAGGAAGGAGGAAATATTTTGTAACCACGCACATTTCCGAGAGAAAGGGCAGGAAGACGTGGACCCTGTTCTTGCTCAGCTCCTCATCCTGCTGAAGGATCCAGAGACCCTGCAGGGCCAGGGAGCTGACTCGGGCCCAGCGCTGCGGAGTAGGGGACATGTTTGTTCTGTGGGGTGGGTATCATCATCGACTTAGAAATGACAGTTAGCAGCCTGCCTCCCGCGCTGCACTCCAAGGAAATGGGGTAGACACTTTGGCGCAGTGCCCAAAGCTTGGCCCCAGGAGGCCTGAGTCTTGGATTTGGAGACACAGAATATGCAAGTAACACTTTGAAAACAGAAAATTGTGAGTCAGCGGAAGAATAAAGTTGGAGCAGTGGCATCTGCCCACTTCACTTTATCCAACTTTGTTCTTCCCTTTCCAGAGGAACCTTCACATTCCCTGGCTCTGAAGTGGCCCGTCAGGTCTTCAGGCCAGCACAGTGGCAGTGCCGCTCGGCCGTCTTCCCACAGCTGCGTCGCACTAGGCGCTGATTCTCGTTCTCTTTCTGAGCAGGAAGACGAGGCACCTCCTAGGCCCCCACTCCCGGATCTCTACAGCCCAGAGGACCAGCCACCAGCCGTGCCTCCTCTGCCGAGGGAGGCCACCATCATCCGGCACACTTCTGTGCGGGGCCTCAAGCGGCAGTCAGACGAGAGGAAGCGCGACAGGGAACTGGGGCAGTGTGTGAATGGGGACTCGAGGGTGAGCCAGGGGGACCCCTGAGGTTGCCCACTAGTGTGGGAGAGGGAAGTCATGTGACACCGGGCAGGTATGACAGCCTCGCACTGCCCGCAGGTGGAGCTCCGGTCCTACGTGAGTGAGCCTGAGCTGGCCACCCTCAGCGGGGACGTGGCTCAGCCCTCCCTGGGACTCGTGGGCTCTGACAGCAGGTACCAGACGCTGCCGGGCAGAGGTAAGGCAGGACCCTCCACTTCCACACCCTGCTCCCCGCCCTCCATGGACCTCGCACCCCTGCCTGGGAAGGAGGACCTGGTCTGTCTTCCTCTGACCCACATCTTCATTCTCTTCCTCTCTTATTACATCTGTCCCCAGGAACCATGATAATAACAGTTACTATAAAGCCTGACACTGTTCAAGCACTTTATATATACTTCATACTCAAAACAGTGCAATGAGGGAAGTTCTATGATTATTCCCATTTTAGAGATTAGGAAACTGAGGTTCAGAGAAATTAAATAACTTGCCAATTAGCTGATCAGTGAGGCAGCCAGAAGACAATCCCAGGCCTCTGGCTCCTGACCACTGCAGGCTGCAGGCTGGGGTGCTGGGTGGCTGCCAGCTGCAAAGCCATCTCAGGCCTCCCAGAGGGTTTCCCCTGTTATGTGAAGGAGTCCTTTCTTAAACACACCCCCTCAGCTGGGCCCCCTTCTCGCTGTCCTCCCTTATCCTGAGTTGCACAGGGAGTAGAGTCACCCCTGGGCTGACCTCCATCCTCTACCTGGGGCCTTGCTCTTCCAGGCCCTCAGGAGAAAGATGCGAACAATACATGTGCTATCGGCTGGGCCCTTTTGGTCTCTCAAGGGAGTAGGGGTGACTAGGGAGGGGGGCCAGGAACTGTTCACCCCACCACAAGTACGTTTGACTCCTCTTTCCTCACTAAGGGCTCTCGGGGTCCACGTCAAGGCTCCAGCAATCGTCCACCATTGCTCCCTACGTCACGCTCCGGAGGGGACTAAATGCTGAAAATAGCAAGGTGACCTTCCCTGTTAGTGGCCTTGAACAGTCCAGGAACTCCCTGTTCCTTCACATAGAGGGAGGGGCTGTGAGCTGGACTAGCAATCCTGTGAGAACTAAGGATGGCCTCTGAGGTGACCTCAACCCCTCCTGAGCTCAGGGTCCCTGCGACCCATTGCCCACCAAGAAGGCCCTGCCTCTCTGTTTTCCAAGGACCCCACACTTTGATCCCCAGCCTGTCAGGGTTGCAGGAGGGAGCCCCAAGAAACCCGCACCCTGGCATGCTGTGTGTGTGTCCGAATGGACAGGCCTGGGCCTCGGGGTCTGCATGTGCAGAATGGGGTGCTGCCCAGAAAGCTCACGGGGGCCAGAGGCATCGTGATACTTAGAGCACGAGGTTCTCTGTGGCTGAGAGGAATCCAGCTAGTATATGAGACCCAAAATTGGAATGACACCAGCAGGGTGGCTGCCCTCTGTACTCCCAGCCCAGCTGCTCTGTCTCTCTCACCTCCTCCTCCTCAGAGACCCAAGAGTGCCTTGGAGCGCCTCTACTCAGGAGAGCACCAGCGGGGCAAGATGAGCGCGGAGGAGCAGCTCGAGCGCATGAAGCGGCACCAGAAGGCCCTGGTCCGGGAGCGCAAGAGGACGCTGAGCCAAGGAGAGAGGACGGGCCTGCCCTCGTCCCGCTACCTCAGCCATCCTCTCCCTGGAGATCTTGGCTCAGTATGTTAGGCAGGCGGGGCCGGGACAGGGAGCAGAGCTTCCCCTTGAGCTGAGTAGAGCTTCCCCAAGGCCCTCCAACACAAGCACGCCACACCCCGAGTGAGTGAGCTGGTCACTGACCTAGGCAGTTGAGAGGACATCCCATGGGGCTGTTTGTCCCCAGCCCAGACTGCATGTGTGAGCTGGTCAGAGGGTGACCCAGAACCAGAGCAGGAGGAGGATCCCGTGGCAGAGGCCTAGGAGCCTGAGAAAATACCCCATCAGTTCTCCAAGCCAAGCATGAGAGGGGCATTTGCAGGCATCCAGATCTCTCAACTGAAGTCAGGACTTGGGAATATAGGCTTCAAGGAGTAGAGGAGGAAGATGGTGATACGATTTGATGAGAAGTGCAAACCAACCAGCCTCCCAAACTTCCAAGCAGGTGCTGGAGGACAGGGAGGCGAATGAGCAAGGGCTAGTGCCCACAACCCTGAGGCTGGTCTCCCACAGCTGGTGCTGAGGCCTCAGGGGGCCCAGGAGAGCTGGGGGATAGGTGCTGCCCCTGGTGGCGCTCTCTGGCACTGCACCCTGCCCATACTCGCCTTAGGTCCCTTTTGGAAACATTCAATTTGACTTTTCCATTTGGAATCCCCATTTCCCTAGACCTCTAGCCTGACTGTTCTTTCCCTAATTCATTGCACAAGCTCTTTTGCTTTTAGTGTTACCGCTCATTGCCTCGCTAATCCTGCCTGATTGTGTTTACAGAAGCTTCCAATTTGCGTTGAACGTTCTCTAACTGGCCTGTGCTGTTTGTTACCAGGCTCAATAGCAGTTCTTGTCTCCCTAGCCTAGCAAGCACCCCCAGATGTGACTCACCTTTCTGCTGCCCTCCTTTGTGTAGGCCTACTGACTCGAAATTCACTCATCCCAAAAGCCACCCCGCAGCCTGAGCCAATCCGCTGCCTGAGGACCACAGTCATTGGCAGAGGTCTGGGCATTAGGAATTTATCAAATCCATGCCTTACACCTGGACAGTAGAGACAGACTTCAGAGACTGCACATTTGAATAAGTTCTACCACATCTGAGGTTGCTTGGTTTTAATTCCTCCATTCCCATCACACAATTTCTTTTGATAACCTTTTGTGTTCCTGATATTTAATAACTTCAATGGGTAGCAAAATAAACTATGTGTTCAGAGGGCCTCTCTGCAGCTGTTAGCTCAGACACCAAAGGGGTGAGACCCAGGATAGTCACATCTTTAAAAGCTGCAAACCCAGTAACTTTTAAACTTTATAAGCAAATGTTATATGGGGTAACACTGACTTTTTACAACCTGATGTCTCAAATGTAGAGATTATCTAAAAATCGTAACTTGAATACCATGTAATTTTTTCTCTTAAGAAAAGACTTATGTAAGTCTCTGCTTCAACGCCAATAAACGTGTTGCTTAATAACGATGGATTGGCGTGGTTCTTCCCCAGGATACTGTCTAGAGTCTAGTGGACTTTTCCTGTTCGTGGAAACAATCAGGCTGGGTTAAAATGAGGACTTGTCTCTATTTGGAGCACTTGTGAGCGTGTAAGAAAATGTGTGTTTTCTTTGTGAATCATTAAATTAATTCATTCCTGAACTTCAACTGCTTACTCCTTTCAAATTGTAATTGGAAAACAATTACCCAAGAGTGATACATTGGTTTGGAGTTGGTATTGAGAGCTTGTGCATGAATGGGTGAAATGTGCTGATATGGCTATGGGTTTGGGGCTTGGAGGGACTTGAGGGGCAACAAGATAGTCATGACTGCTTGGGGCTTTGTGGGGTGGAGGGGCTGGGAGGAAAGAGAAGGCCTGAGATGGATAAGCATTTGATTTGTTCCTGCTCAAGCAAAGAGAGGCTTTGAGCCTGTTCTGTTCTCAGCAACCTGCTCAGCAGTGAAAGGCCTGTGAGAACACAGGCCCTGGGTGAATAGGAAGCCACCACCCAGCTGGGCAGTCATGCTTGGATCTTAAAATGGTTGGGAAACATTTTCCCACTTTGTAAAGAGATGCTTGTTACAAAGTTGATGCTGTGAAACGGCCTTGGAACTATTGCATTTGATTTAGCATTTCAATTTTACATGGTGTGGGGTTTTTTTCCCCTTTTTTTCTATTTTAAAGAAAGTATATATCCCAAATAGTTACCATTGTTCACAGCAGTCTGCTTCACTGGCCCCAACCTGCTCCTGGTTGGAGCCCTGCTGTGGATGCAGGATCCCCCGCCCCAAAAGGATTCTGTTGGGAAGACCCAGTAGGCTCTTGGTTATTCTTCTTGCTTAGCAGAATAATGAATGGCTTGTTTTTTTCCATTATTTCCAAACCTGGGACATATGGCTCCTGAACCAGAAAGTCTTCTGTCAGCTGTGAGGCAGCACAAAGGGCAAATCCATTTTCTGGAGCTCTATCCCAGGTCCTATTTGGGGTCATGCTCTCAGGTCTGAGAGCATCCTGTACTGGGGACCTTTGTGAAAATAGTCATGTGTCTTAGACCTATGCCCTGAGGATACATGTTTGAACTCTGAAGGCCCAGATTACACAGCAGCCAGCAATCTGGAACAGGCCACGTGAAGGAGACGGAAGCCTTGTTCTCCATTACACAGAGTTATAGCACACAGCTTTTCCCTAATGAGTCACAGTCCATCTTCCCAAGGACCCCATGCTGCAAGGCCTGCCCAGAGGGGACGAGCATGGCTCTCTCAGCAGTCAGGAAGTGGCTGCAGTTAACCTTCTTATTCTGTTGCCAGTGGAAGCGAGAGCAGGACTTTGACCTACAGTTGCTGGAACGGGCCATGCAAGGGGAAAGAAAGGACAAGGAGGAGAATGGCTGGTTGAAGGTGCAGGCCATGCCTGTCATGGAGTTGGACCTGGAACCTCAAGACTATGACCTGGACATCAGCAGAGAGGTGAGGGCAGGGGCTTCCTTCATGTTCCCCCACCCCCGGGGGCACAGCCTTTAGGCTCCCTGCCTGATCAACCTCCCACTGAGGAATCTTGTCCTGAATGGAAACAAGCTTCAGCTTCACTGTGGTCCAAGAGAATAGATGGATAAAGGAGCCCAGTAAAAGGAGCCCAGGTGTTTTGATGGGAGTTTAAACCCATCTCTGTAATTTAGGGCAAATTGTAATAGTAACTTCTCTGTGCCTCAGTTTCCTCATCAATGAATTGGGTATGGTGAGGGTTAAGTGACTCACTATGTTCCTGGGAGATTTATTTTTTTATTTTTTGTGGTACTGAGGATTGAACTCAGGAGCATTCTACCTCCAAGCCACACCCCCAGCCCTATTTTATTTTTAGTTTGAAACAGGATCTCATTAGGTTGATGAGAGTCTCACTATTTGCTAAGGCTGTCCTCAAATCTGTGATCCTCCTGTCTCAGCCTTCCAAGTACTTGGATTACAAGCGTGCAGCACCACGCCTGGCTCCCAGGAGGTTTAGAAGTAATTGGGAAGACAGACCCATAGTAGGCATCAGTAGTTGCTATTGTTAGAAAATGTTCCCCTGAGCCAGGCGTGGTGGCGCACACTGGTAATCCCAGTACTTGGGAGGCGGAGACCAGAGGATCTGGGTTCGCAGCCAGCTTCAGCTACTTAGTGAGGCCTCCGCAACTTAGTGAGAGAGACCTGGTTTCAAAATAAAGGATAAAAAATAGGACCGGGGGTGTAGCTCGGAGGTAGAACGCCCCTGGGTTCAATCCCCAGTACCGCAAAAAAAAAAATGTTCCCCTGAATTTCAGGGGTTGACCTTGCAATTGACCAGTGGGCAGATTTAGACTATCAGACTTGGGGGGGAGGGCACCCAGCATGTTTGAAAATCACAGGTGAAGTTTCCAGCCCTGACAGAAGTGAAGAGATGGTGCATAGCTGTGGTCTGAACTCTTCTGGCGCCCTCTGGTGGCATGCATGCATCACGACAGGACAGGCCCGGGAAAATAAGTAACGCTGTCTCCAACCAAGGGAGGGAACTGGGGATGACAGACTCAGAGTCTTCTAGACATCCATGGTCTCCTGTGGGCTGTATTTTACCATTTGTGTCAATGGCTGCTTGATTCACCTTTGTATCCCCAGCACCAGGCTGTAAATATTTGCTGGAGGAAGACTTCGTTGAATGAATCACACCATGGCCTATAAATGTCCCAAAAAACATTTGGACAAGACCTGACCTGCCCTGAAACTGCATGTGAGGAAGTGTCCTCACAGGAAGGACAGGTTTCCGTGGGGCCTCAATAAAACTTCCCCACGGGTTGTCTGGAAGGGGAATGAGTGCTGAAGGGGGGCTGTTCGGTGCCTTCCTCCTGGTCTTAAGGGGCAGGGACAGGGCCACTCACAGGCTGATACCCACTTGACTCAACAGGTTAGGGTCTCCTGGGTGTCTTTGAGAACCAAGGAGCTTTGTGTGGGAAAATTAGATGCCTACGGAGTTGCTGGGTTCTCGGTCAGCTGGGGCTCCAGGGGTTAACGAGGCTGGGCCTCCTGGCCTTTCCTCTTGGGCACCCCTGAAATAGCAGAAGGTCTTTGCTTTCTCAGATTCACAAAGCAGGCTCCACGTGCTGCCTCGGCATTGCACGTGTGCTCTGTGGTGTCCTAATTGGCCCACCTGACCAGGGAAAAAAATCCTTATCTCTAACCTAAATCCCTCCTGCTACAATGTAATCTACTTCCTTCCTCTAGATCTGCCCTCATTGGGAAGAACAGAGAAGAGCTTATTTCTTGCCATCTTTCAGCAGAATGCAAGGGCTGCATGCGTTTCAATTTGTTTAAATTTGTCGAACAAGAATAAAATCAGTCTAGTTGAGAACAAAGAACAAATGATTTGGGGGCTAATAGGATTGCAATCCAGGAAAACAGATTCAAGCCGTCTTGAAAGTATGCTCCAAGGTTTTACAAAACGATGGCTGTATTTATATATTCATAGTTTTAAATCACAAGGGAATTAACAGTTGTTGCTTGGGAAAGTGAAGTTGTCTTCTAAGAAAGGGGTTGGGGCAGTGTGAGTCTCTGGGCACTTTGGGGGAGGGGTCTGTTGTACAGGTCAGCTGGGGTCAACAATGTTCCAGAGTTTAGCTTACACTGCATCCCTGGTGGGCAGAAGATCAGGTGCAGACCTACCTGAGATGGAAGGGCTCCATGTTAAGGACCCTTAACAATGCTATTCCATTTGAATTTTTTTTCTTCTCTTGACCAATCTAAGACCAGATTTGCCCTGGGATTGGATTATACTTGTTTTTAGGAGCTTCAACCAAGCTCCTTACATGTGGGCCTACAAGAGCTGTCTTTAGTGTTCTTAGCCCTTAGCAATATTTCACCAAGCTGAATTTGCCACTGGGTGAGTGAGGTATGGGGTGGGGGTCCAGGTCCATTTTCCCCCCGGAAAACAGAAGATACAGTACAGCTGCCTCCTGTCTAGATCAGAAAGCCCTATCACTTCCTTTCATCCATCCATCTATCCATCATCCCTCTCTTCAAGTGCCAGGTCCCTGCCTTAGACAGTGAGAGACAGTGGGGAACAGAAAGAGTCGTGGAGGTGGGAGGGGCACTGGAGGGACAGTTGGGTCAGTGTGGCTGGAGAGGTCACAAGTCAGATCTATAGGGCCTCGGGCAGCACTGAGGATTATCACTGTTCTCCTGAGAGCTTTCCGTCCAGCCGTCCAGCCTTGCCCTTCCCTTCTTTTGGCCTGTAGGAGGCTGATAAATGCCACCTTGCTCCACCCCCCACCCCCGCCACCCCATAAGTTGTGTGGTGTAACCTGCTTTGGTGTCAGACCCAAGTTCAAGTCCCAGTTCCACAGTCAAGGAATTTTGTGATCTTAGCAGGCTTTTTCACTTCTATGAACTCTGGTAACTTGCTCATGATGAGAGAGGGGGAAACCAGGTCCCCAAACCAAGCATCTGAGCCTCTCCTTCCCCCTCTCCCACTGGTCCTCTCCCCAGCTGTCCAAACCAGAGAAGGTCTCCATCCCTGAGCGGTACGTGGAGCTAGATCCTGAGGAGCCACCCAGCCTTGAGGAGCTGCAGGCACGCTATCGAAAAGCTGAGAAGATTCGCAACATCCTTGCACGGTCAAGGTCAGCCCTTGCTTGCTTAAGTCTTGACAGCCAGCTAGCCCTACCCCTGGCGGTATCTCAGTCACCTGGGACCTGGGCCAGGCTGGCTGAGGTGGAGGCTCCGCCAGGCCTCTCTCTCAGGTGAGCTCCACTCATCAGAGGGGGAAGGCAGGTACTCAGGTCAGAGAGAAAGCTTGCCTGGGTCATCCAGAAAGTCCTGAAATACTCATAGAGGGCCCCTGTTCTGGTCCCTCTCCCCCAAACCTGTCCCAGTGACTAGCAAGTGTGAGAAGTGGAGCCCAGCACAGAATTCAAGTGGGCCCCATTGGAAACCAGTCCCCACGGTGGTGCTCCCAGCACTAGGGCTTGTGCTCCCTCACGCAGACCTGTCGACCAGAGCCGGGGGCCCTAACCTTGACCTGCACGTGCCAGAGGCTTTGCCCTCTTCCCTGGATGCTGGGCTCGGATGCTAGGAAGTGGCTTTTCTGTCCCCTCAGCCTCCCTCTCAGAGCTCGGTTAGCCATTTTATGTCTGAATTGAACAGGAGGCTGCAGCTATAGCCCTTAACTTGAGGCCTGTGGCCTCCTAAAAGAGGGACAAAGCTGTGATCATTGGGGTGTTTGGGGAGAAATGTGTCATTTGTCTTGGAAGAAAGTCCACAGTTTGCATTTGATGCTCCCCCAAATGCTGAGAATCTCCAGGCCAGGGAGACCCTCCACTGCTGAGGCTGATGCCCAGGGTGGCACGGATCCACAGCCCGCTTTCTTGTCCCCCAGCAGCATGTGCAACCTGCAGCCCACCTCAGGCCAGCACCGCAACAGCCTGGCCGACCTGGACTCGCAGCTGCAGGAGCAGGAGCGCATCATCAACATCTCCTACGCGCTGGCCTCCGAGGCCTCCCAGCGCAGCAAGCAGGTGGCAGGTAAGACCATGAATGCCAGCCTCCAAGACCCAGTCCCTGCCGGCTGCTCCCCGGGCCAGTGTGGCCTGGCCCTGAGCTGGGGAGTTGAGGGCCAGCCGTGTGTTCTCTTGACTAGAGGGTGCCTGTCCCCGGAGGGAGTGGTGCTGCTATGCAACTTCAGGTTTGTTAGCTGCTGAGCCAAGGGCCAGGGTTAAAGTGGAAAGCCATTGTGCTTGGATTTCTTGCTAGAGCAAGGAAGAATGGGGCCCCTCTACCCCTCTCTCCCTGGGGGCCCTGCTTTCGTACCCAAACCAAAGCCACTGTTCACCTTGTCAGAGTATCTGTGCCAGAAAGCAGCATTTGGGAAGTGGGTTCTGCCACGGGGCAGGAACGTGTGTGTGATGTGTGTGTGTATGAGTGTGTATACGTGTATGTGCGTGTAGGTAGATATGTTTGTGAAAAGGCTGCATTCTCAGCCAGGAAAGAGACTTCAGGCTCCTCTCTCCGCCCATGCCCTCTCCGTGTGGCACCCTCCCAGTCCACCTAGTGCATCTAGGTGGTGCTCCTTCTGGTGGTGTCCGGGTGTGCTCCTTCTGGGATGGGGACACTCAGAGAGCCTGAAGTGGCGTCTCAATCTCTACTGGTCCTCCAGCCCTGGCCAAAGGGTGTAGGAGAGGCCAAGGGCGGGGCCTGCGTGGCCCTGGGTGACTGGCACGGGGAGCAGAGCTTTGCTCCGGTGACAAGGAGAGGTGCCAGAGTCTCAGCAGAAGCCTGCTCTCTGTCTCCCATATGCCAGTCCTGCACATGTCCCTGAAATCCCTGCTGTCCTCACTCCCTTAGAGGACATGCCCAGCGGGCTCAGAGGTGGTCACTGTGGTGTTCTGGGGCTAAGGACACAGGAGGCAGCCATCTAGACCCCTCTTCCTAATGACCCTGGGGCTCATCTCAGCAATGTTTGAGCTCCTCCCCGTGAGCCCTCCTCCCCGTGAGCCCTCCTCCCCGTGAGCCCTCCCCCCCGTGAGCCCTCTCCCCCGAGTGCCCTCGCCCCCGAGTGCCCTCCTCTCTGCATGCTTGCTCTAACTCTGATCTGCCACCCTTGGCTTCTTTGCCAACAGCAGACGAGTGCTCCAGCCCTAACGGCCTTCAGTCAGCTGACGGGCCCGTCTCACCTCCCACTCAGCGACGAGCTGCACCTTTCCCTGCTCTTGCTCCCTCCTCCATCACAGGACACAACAGGAACCACAGGCGATGGGTCCTCCCAGGCCCAGGCCATTAGTGGGGGGCAGCAGGACCCACTCCACCTGGGCCTGCCAAGTGGGGTGTCGGCTGCTGCGGGAGCAGATGAGTCTAACACACCGCTTAATTCCTGTGTGCTCCGTCTAGCGCAGCAGCTGGCCCTCCTCCTGCCTAAAGCCCCCCTGTCCTCCAGGACGGTGCCACCTTACCCCCCCTTAAGCAACGGACTCCACTACACCTTTGTCTAACACCTTCCAAGTAAGAGCCCCTGCCTGGCGTGCCCATGCTGCTCGCGGCCCTTGCCTAGTGCTAAGCATGCCCCCTGCTGAGCTGATTGCAGTGCCCCTGCTGACGCTTCCTTCTGCTGGCACAGTGGCCGCTGTGGGGACTGGCCTGGACAGTAGGCAGGTGGGGGAGCCGGTGCTTTTAGGAACTCAGTCTTCTGTGGCCCCAATACAATAGACTGATCCCGCCCCTGCTTCCTTGAAATCTCTAGAGCCCGAGGTGCACCCCACCCATCCTACTCTCCTTCCTGAGGGCAGCTTGATGCCCCAAGACCAGCACAGGCCACACCGCCAGCCTCGGGGCTTGGAAAAGGAGTGAGAGATCTTGACCTGTCAGGGCTTAGCCAAAGAAAGCTAAGAACTTCAAGATTAGAAAAAAGCCAGTTTTGATGAAAATGGGGCCCAGTGAAGGGTTGGGCTCACTCCGGGTCACACAGCATCAATGTAAGAGCAAAAACAGAGATTGCCCCGTGGCCACTGAGTGCCTTAGAGAGGGGAGAAAGGCAAGCCGTGTGAAATTGGCCCTCAGCCAGCCAGGGTATTCTGGCACCTCACCAAGTCCTCCCCCTGGCAGCCTCTAGTGACAAGAGGATGTGGGTGAGGGACGGAGCCCTGGTCTCGGAGCCAAGAGGCCTAGCACTGGGTCAGTGTGGAGTGAGTTGGTGGCCTGGGCCTGTTGCTGCTGAGCCCCTTCCCTCATCTGGACGGGGGAGGATCAGACTGCAGGTCTTGGCAGTTCATCTCATTGTCATTTTGCAAAGTGTTCCCCTCTCTTCCCTCATCTCTGCTCTGGTTAACCTTGTTGAGCACCTACTATGTGCCAGGCATTGCACTAAACATGGCTCTTGATCCACACAACAACCCTATGAAGATATTCACCCCCATTTTGCAGATGAGGAAACGAAGCTCAGAGACCCTGAGTGACTTGCCCAAGGAGTCGCAGCTTGTAAGTGTCAGGGTGCGAAGCCCTCTGGGTGAGTCCAGAGCCTTTATTCTCCATCGCCACTCGTGGACTTGTCTGGGCCACCAGGGGCTCTAGGTGTCTGGAGACGGGAGTGGAATGGGGGCTAGGGCGCATGTGTGGCTGGGGTGGGGCATGACCTTCCACAGGTGTCCTTCAGCCCAGGGTTACCTCGGCCTCAGAGCCGCTTGGGCTGGCTCTCAGGAGGCGTGGAGCCGAGGCCAGAACTGAAGATCCCGAGGGAAGTGCTCCCGCCGGGTCCTTTGTAAAGGCCACAGGGACCAGCCAGGGCCATGGTAGGGTGTGTGGTTTCCTCCTAGAGCTCTGAGCTGGTGACACCACACAGGCAGAGAGCGTCAGGAGAGAGGTTCCATTGCCCCTGGGTTTTGGTGCCCCTGTGACCTTGTGTTAGGCCTTGAATGCTCTTGCTCTTTTCAGAGCACATCCACATTCCTCTTCCCTTGGTAGCATCATTAGGAAGGGGTATGATCCGTCTAGTTTTAGATTAGAAAAATGAGGCCCAAGGAGGCTGAGTCACCCAAAGTCATTCAATGAATGACAGGCAGGGCCATAACTGGACCCAGAGTCTTGCCCAAGTCCTTTGCTCTATTGCACAGGGACCCAACCTAAGGGCCAGTCTGCATCTGATGCACTTCTTAGAAGGTAGAGGGGGTGAGGCCCAGTACCCTGCGTCCTAGAAGCTGAGGGTCCCTTGGCAGCGGCCGCACTGCCCAAGCCCCCTGCTCTGCTTCTCTATCAGCCTGTCTGCCATGCCCTGTCAAGTGTGTGCAAAGACATGTCCACTGTCCACTGCCCAGACATAGGCAGGGGTCCTGCAGCCTCTCATTGTCTCCTGTGCTTTTTACCAGCCCAGGCAGTGACCGACCCGTGAACCAATGTGCAGAAGAAAAACCTGGAGCCAGGGGCCCAGTGGAACCAGCTTCCTTCCAGGAGATCGGCCTTTCTGCCCCCGTGGAACCCCCCTTCCAGCTGAGCAGGGGTTCTGGCTGGAGGAAGGAGCAGCCCACCAACCACGGGCCCTTCCCCACAGGGCTCAGTCCTAACACACACTCACTTGTTTTAGTTCAGACTCCTTTTTACATATGACAAAGGCACTTTTGATACACACTGTAAAATACTGACACTGTATTTTAGAATCAGAACATATTTTTTAACGTTCACCTCAAGGGCTGAGTGGCTGGAAGGGTGAGGATGCAGGATTTTGTAGCTACACATATGGATTCAGGAACTGTTAGGATGGTAGGTGTGGGTGGTGGGGAGAGGGGCAGGGCAGCAGAGCAGTCCGACTGCTGGTGATCTCAGGGGAGAGTTGGATCTGAGAATGTGCTTCCAGTGGGTTCCAGCATGAAGCTGCTTGGCATGCTGTCTGGGAAAAGAGGGGCCCTTGGCTGCAGAGAGCAGCCATCCCTGACCCAACCTGGTGAGCAGCTCTGGGTGAGACTCTACCGGGATGACGTGTGGAGCCCACTCTGTGCCTTGACCCTTGGTTTTGGTTTAGGAGCAACAATGTGTGTTCAAGAGCATTGAGCTCCCCCTCCTGCCTGGGAGATTCCCTTAGCAAAGGGCTCTTCTCAGAAAAAAAAAAAAAGCAGTTAGCTTTAACTTAAAAAATACACTTTGAAGTACAGAAAAGGGGAGAGGAAGCAACTTTATTGTATCGTAGCAATAAACTCCATACTGGCGTCTACCTAAAAATCCCTGACTGAATGCCTTCCCTCCAACCAAGCTGGGACAGGAACCCTGGCTGCCTGTCCTGGGGAACCCCAGGTGTGCCTAGGACTTGGGTCTGGTGGCAAGAGGGCAGGCAGTGTGCTCCCCACCATCCCCGGTGGGCCTCTCATCAGCCGGGCCATGATGGCAGAACTTGGACTCGACTTCCAGCCCCAAATGAGAAGGGGGCTACCACGCCAGGCGCAGTGTTTATGGTCCTTTATTTAAGTCATCTCATGATATTCTGCATACAGAAGATGATGTTTAAAAGGAAAAAAACCAAAAAATTCCATTGGGTGGAGCCACACTTAAAATGAAAATTTGTCTTTGACTATGCTCAGAAAAAAAAAATCTTGAATATATTTAGAAGTTGCCGTCTATTTTTAACTAACTCCATATGCTGCCAGTATCAACTTCATGACATTTGCCAAAATAAAATTTTATTTTTGCCTTTATAAGATTTTGTTGAAAAAATGAAATGAATATTTTGCAAGGAAAAGTTAATTTAAAAAAAGTGTAATGGTTTGCAAAAATGTGATGTACAGATTAAAATATTAACCTGATATGTTTCCTGTTTCTTGCTGGCTATATTCTCTCATGAGTGGCCTATGTTTGTTTTCTTCCACTTCTTGGGAAAACCCCCACTTGTCAGCTCTCACCCCTGCTTGTGTTCACCTATGGAAACCCTCTCCTGATGACAGTTCCTTGATATTTGATTGACTTTGGATGCCTTGGGGAAGGAGGACTGGCTTCTGGGCTCTTGGCTGGGTTCCGGCAGCTGCTCAGGGTGGCCCCACCCCACCCCAGGCTGGCTGTGGACTCCCACGTGGGGCTGGTCTGGCAGGCAGACTGCAATCCAATCCGTGACAGCGCAGGGGACACCACGGGCCCCCTTCCAACCCACACGCCACTGGCTCCTTCCAATGAAGCGGGTTAGTGACGGACCATTGCAAACTGGATTTGTATTTAATTCGTTTTGACTTGTGATGTATGCTTAAAACAGAAGGCAAGAGGCCAGTTCAGTCTAGGGGTGTGTATATTTCCAAGATTGTTGTTATGGCAGTTTTTCTCCACTGCCAAGAAGAGCATCCAAGGTTTGGAGCGACTTTCCAATTATTTAAACTGGGGAAAGTAGATTCCAAGGCATTCTGGACAGAGGATACGGCTGCTTTTTTAGCCACTGATCTTTTTGAATTTTAAAGTAAAAAACACTCTCCAGTGTTAAACATTACTTGGAGATGTCACCATAGCAGAAGAAAGGGGGATGATTCCATAATTGAGTGCAGTGGCCCCCCCAAAAAAAACAAACGAAAAGGATACAAAATAAAAACTCATAGGAGGCAATGCCCACTCCTCAGCGTGGCCATTTGTAGACATTTTCTCAGCAAAAGCATGTCAGTGGTTTTCGTACCATTGGTCTCGGTTTCTGCTTCGTACATACAATCCTGTGTGTGAGGGAACGTGGCAACTCTCTAACTAGCCACTGTTTCCAGAGTGTTCCTCTGGGGCAGGCGTGTAGCCTGTTCTATGAGAATCTTGGCCAAATTTCAATCTGTTGAGAGTATGGCAGGCCCTCAGACTCGGCGGAAAGCACTCCGGCTCCATCCGTGTTTGAGGCAGCGTGGCCTGGCCCTTCTCTACCCCTCGAGGATTCTGGTGACCTGAGGTAAGATGGGACCATCTGCAAAAGTGTTGGCTGACCAGGCACCCTCCAGGGTGGGACAGCTGTGGGGAACTCTGTGTGCCCTGGCGATCCCAAATTCACTTGCTTACAGGGGACCCCAGGGCCTAAGTAAAGCTTTCAACAACCGGATTATGGTGGACAAAGGGGATGTGAATATGTGTCTCCTGCATCTATTTGCTGACATCTTAATTCTAACTGTAGCCCAGGCCCAGGTGGGGCCCAGGATATCTATCTTTAGTAAGAACCAACAAGGACATTTTAGGATCTGGTCTCAAATAGGTGTTAGGAATAAAATTTTTTCCCAATCCACGCTTGAACCTCCCGAACTGCCATGGATGGCGTTTAAATGGTTACTATCGTACCTAGTTTGAGTACACATGGAGGAGGTAAGTCCAAACTAGTGTGGATGTTGAGAATAAGCACTTTGCTCTGCTCCCTCCAAGACCTTGGCTATCTTCAGGTAAGCTGGGTCCTCCAGAATTTTCCTGGCTGTTTTAGGTGGCAGCCCAAGGCCAGGGAACCATCTGTCTGCCATGGGCACTCTGCAGGGGCCTGAAGGTTTTCTGGGTCAGCCTCGGGAGGGAAGGCATGTGGACACAGGTAGGGGACCGTTTTGGGCTCTGGGGGTTCCCCACAGTCTCAGCATAGTATTCCATGGTGAGTCCTTTTGTGTTCTCACCAAAGGTGGGAAAGACGAAGCAAATTATTTGTCTAATCCACAAATCACATGTCTGAGAAGCGGCAGGCCAATCCTGGGAGCTCTCTGCTTCCGACTCGGCATCAGACACTGGGCTGTGCAAGGGACTTTGCTGATGTGGGTTGCACGTCGTTATGAAAAGAACAAAGAGACCGGGCTGGGGAAGACATGAAAAATGGCAGCCCCTCCCACAAGGTAAACACGCCATTGCTTTGCCACCTCCACTCAAAAGGCAACCACTTTCATTGCTCCCCTAGCAAAGAAACCTTTCTTCAGAGCGAGTGGCGGGGTACAAAGGCAGAGCACAAAATGTGTGCACATCACAGTCCCCGCAATTCTGTTTGAACAAGCATATTGATTGGGTCTGACCCTGTTACATTTTTTCCCTATTATTTGAAAAGGTGCATCTAAGTGTAGTGAATTGAACCAGCAGAGCTGAACTTTCCATGAAAACTTCTTGAGGTATTTCTTTAGTTCAAAGCTTTTGAATTTTAAAGGGCATTTTTAATATGAGTCTGTTGAGTATTCTCTGCCACAGCCCAACAAGGCATGTTAAATGCAGATGAGGCTGAAGCGAAGGGAGGCTGGGGTGGAGGCTGAGACTGACTGGAGGGTCAGGACCAGCCCGGCCTCGGGGAGGATCTGGGCTTTGGGGAGAGAGGCTGAACCCCGGGCTTGGGAGCAGCACAGACCCTAAAAGGACCTGAGCACACTGGGGACAGCTCAGTGACAGGAAAGAGGCTTCACAGCTGAGCATCTCGGGCAGGGAAGCACTCATGGGGGATTCCTTCTGATGGAGGACAGTTGTGTCTCCAGAGCGAGGGCCTCCTTGCTGCTTGGCCACTCGCTGTCTCTTCCCAGTCTCAACTGGGAAGGAGCCAGGGAGGTAAAGTCCCTTGGCTGAGGTCTCAGCATCAGGCAGAAAGCTGCTGTTACTGTCCACAGTCTCACACATACCTTGCCTCTGTCCCCCAGCCCCAGGTAGACGTCACTGATCAATCACAGATTCTTTCCCTCTGTGCTCTGAGCTGTGTCTCCATCCTTAACTGATTTGATATCTTTGGACATTTTGCTGGTGTGTGGGCCATAGCAGTGGTCCCTTGTACCGTCCTGGCCCAGGGCCCTGGAACTATCCAGAGTCTCATTCTTCCCACACACAGGGGGCTCTTGTGGCCCAACGAAGGCACACAGCTCCTTATGACTGAGTTCCTGACTTGTTGCTGGTCTGAGACTCTGTGTGCCTCTGGAAACTTCTTGGCTCTAGAAAGCACCTCCTTCCTAGACCCAGAATTTGGGCTCAGAGGCCGATTCATCCCTGGGAGGAGCTGGAAAATCAGGTCCTGTGCCGAAAGAACCCAGGGCCCAAACATCTCAGCAAAATCTTTTCAGCAAAGACCTTGCCAAATATCCAGCCTAGAAGACAGCCAGGGGAGCCATCATAAGACCAGAATCACAGCAAAAAAAAAAAGCAGTGGTACTCTGGGGCCCCTCTGCCCTCAGGGGTGTTCCACATGCGTGTTGAAATTCATTCTCTTGGCTCTCTCTTTCAGGCCTTCCCGCTATTACCTGTGTTTCTAGAGGCCACACTAGCCAGTGGGCACCAAGGAGGTCCCATGGACAGTAACAACTCAGATTTCTTGGCCTCTCCCCAGTTCTGCTCACCAAGGGGGACCAGGACCAGTATCTCCCCGATCATTCCTGCGAGTTCCTGGATGTACCTCACATGATTGCCCAACAGTCCTCTCTAGTTTCGGTTTCCCCACTTGCAGCTTCTCGATGTCTGCTGGCCATGAGGTTGCTCCAGGGTGGCCTCTCACCACTGCCCCTGCACTCCAGGGAGCTGTCCCTGCCCGGCCACCACCCCTCCCAAGCCACAAGCCCTGAGTGCTGACAGGTGTTTCCCCATAGTTCTCCCTGGCTGCACCCGGCAGGTGGGAGAAGTTTTGCTCCCTCATTTTTTTGTCTCTGGGGTCTCAAACAGGGCCTCTGCGCTCACCTACCTGGAGCCCCGAGGAGAAGCTCTTCCTCAGTGTCTTCCCAGCTCCTCTCCTTATGGGTCACAGCAACATCCTCTGTGTCCCTCTCCTCCCTCAGGACTCAGCCCTTTTTCAGGTATCTTTTGCACTGTGATAAACTGTCCCTAAACACAGTGGCTCAACACACAACAACCTATTATTTCTGGTGCTTCTGCAATCGGCTGGGAAGATCTTCAGCCCCATATAGGGGTGTGGCGTCAGAACATCCGCGGCGGCTCTTCCATGGCCACAGCAGGGTGGCTGGCCTCTCCATGAGGCTGCTTGGTTTTTCTTCCAGCACGAAGGTCTCAGGGTAGTTGTACTTTTTGCCTGAGCTGACTTCCAAGGGAAGCAAAGCTGCCAGACCTTTAAAAGTTAGGTCTGAAATTGGCACAGTGTCACTTCTTCCACGTTACCAATTGCATCAAATACAAGCTTCACAAAATGGGTTGTTTCTATGACCCTCATCAACCAGAGAGGTTCTGTCATGCAGCGTCTGCCCCGTGTGCCCGTCTCACCTGCCTGCCTGTGGGCTCCTGGGCAACTGCCTTCGCTCAGTGCTCGCTACCACAGACGCTTGCTGACTGCTGGGGGACGATGGGATTGGAGCATATGTGTGGGTTGTGCTGTCTCCCTCTGCCTCCCCCTCCCGTTTCTCACTGTTCCGGGAGAGCTGGCCCTGGGGCCATGATGCAGAGACCCAGAGAAATGGTAATAGAGTGAGCCTGTGGCAGGCTGTGAGGTGACCATGTGTCCAGGCAGCCTGGAACCAAATGCTGGTTTTCTAGCCATGTGACCTTGAGCAAGTTACCTTACCTCTTCATGCCTCGGTTTCCTCATCTGAAGTAAGGGGATTATATTGACACCTATCTCAGTAGAGCTGTTGTAAGGATTCAATGAGTTAGTACATAGAGAACACTAAGAATGATTCCCAGCCCCATAGGAAGTACTAGAAAAAATATTAGCCAGGCATGGTGGCACATGCCTGTAATCCCTGTACTTCAGAGGCTGAGACAGGAGGATCGCAGGTTCAAAGCCAGCCTCAGCAATTCAATGACGCTGTTAGCAACTTAGCCAGACCCTGTTTCCAAATATAAAATAAAATCAGGCTGGGAGTATAGCTCGGAGGTAGAATGCCCCTGGGGTCAATCCCCAGCACCACACACACACACACACACACACACACACACACATCATATATATATATATATATATATGCGCAATAACTAATATATATATTAGTTATTGCTTACCTGCGCTTAAATTATAGTCATGTAACGTGGGTCTCACATTGATTCTTTGCGTATTTGTTTATTGCTCAGTTCCCTTTTAAGAACATGAGCTTTATGAGAACAAGGTCACTGTCTTGTTCACTATGCTATCCTAGTATTCACAATGTCTGCTGCAAAAAAGGTGCTAAGAAATAATTTGTCCCATGAATGAATGAGTGAATCAAGTAAAGGCCTGTTGGCCAGGGAGACCTCTCTTTTTCAGATGACTAGATGACTTTGCCTATCTCTGTTCTGTGATGTTTTATATTGTAGCCCCCCCCCCAGAGAGTATCCCTAAGTCCTTATTTCTTTTTTTTTTTTTTTTTTTGCGGTACTGGGGATTGAACGCAGGGGCGTTCTACCTCCGCGCTATGGCCCCGGCCCTATTTTTTATACTTTATTTTGAAACCGGGTCTCACAAAGTTGCGGAGGGCCTCACTAAGGGGAGAGAGAGACAGGGAGAGAGAGAGAGAGAGAGAGAGAGAGAGAGAGAGAGAGAGAGAGAAAGCTGAGGCTGGCCGCGAACCCGGATCCTCCGGTCTCCGCCTCCCAAAGTACTGGGATTACAAGCGTGCGCCACCACGCCCAGCTCCTAAGTCCTTATTTCTAAGTTCCTTGAGCAGTAGGTAGAGGCAGGGGCTGAGTAATTCAAATCCACTTGTATTCACTCTGTGATCTTGGGCAAGTCCCCTCACCACCCTCAGCTGTGGTTTCCTCATATGAAAAAGGGGACTAACAGTATCTACCGTACTTGGGTCATTGTGAGGATTAATGAGGTCATCCTCATGCTCAGCACCTGGCTTGGGCTTTCAATAAGTGCTCACCGTGCTGGTTCTACCTTTCTGTCTGATCCTTTTCACAGACAGCAAGGTTCCAGATGGTTCTTCCTTTTTTTTTCTTTTGTGGTGCTGGGGATTGAACACAGGGGTATTTTATTTCCAAGCTACACCCCCAGCCCTATTTTATTTTTTATTTTGAAATAGGATCTCACTAAGTTGCTGAGAGCCTTGCTAAGTTGCTGATGCTGGCCTCAAACCTGCGATCCTCCTGACTCAGCTTCCCAAGTACTGGGATTACAGGCATGTGCCACCCTCCCCAGCTAGTTCTTCCATTTTTAAACCATTTCCTTCTGACTGGACAGGATAAATAGGTTTGGGGTTATCTGCTATCTCTCTGCCCTAGTTTTCTGCCCTTGCCCTCTGCCTGCCATTTCAGACAGTTGCCTGCAGTGGGTAATGCAGGGTCCCAGATATTTTGAAGCTGGGATCTGAGAAGCCAGGCCACCACTAAGCTTCCTCCCCGAGCTCTCCAGGTACTCAGGGCAGGCAGGTCCTTGGAGGCTTCCTCCTGCATCCCCGCGGCTGTCCACCTGACATCAGATCAACCTGTGTAGTCCCTTTGATGTCAATCCCCAAACTGGAGCTTCATGCCCTGCTCTGAGGACCTGGGCTTTGAAGTTGGCCTATAAATCGAGCTTTCAGGAAGAAAGTTGTCTGTTGTGCCTCAGAGCACGGCTGGGCCCTGTAAAGGCACGCGGAGTGCCGTGAACACCTGATAAATAATTCTTTCTGCGCCCAAGAAAGAGTCGTTCCATTTAAAGGGGAAGAAAATTCCCTTGACCTTTCATTGAAGTTGGGCAGGGGGGATAGTTAGAGAGGGTTTTCGTGTCTTCTCAATGAAGCCACATGGGGCAGGCAGGTTGTCTCTGAGAGCTGAGCTCCAGGGACCGCTCCACAAGGGCTCCCTATTCCTGACTCCCGACACCAGGACCCCTCAGCCAACCCCACTCCCCTCACACTCCCTGCCTCCCTCATGACAGAGGGAGAAGACTGGGCCTCTCACAGGGAGAGTGGCCTCAGCCCCTCTGGGCCAACCTCTGCTTCCTTCTAGTGCCTGACGTGATCCAGGGGCGAGGCAGACCGGAAGATGCCCAGGATTTCCTGCCTGAAGGAGCCCCCAAAACAGACACTGGCTGACATGCACTGAACATGCCAGGTCCTTGGGTAGGCCGCCTTTGTGCAAGGCTGGATAATAGGGTGTGAGTTTCTGTGTAGTTTTGTGAAGCCTTTCTTTATGGCAAAATGTAACATACACATAGAAAGTACCAAAATAACAGTGTATGGCTCAGTGTGCAATCAGAACGCAAACACCGGTGCAACCATGCTCAGTCAAGAAACAGCTCGCCAGGCCCTGGCAGCCCTCTTCCTGCCCTGCTCGCTCATCGGCCCTCTCGCCACCCCAAAGCAGAGCCACTCTCCTGACTTTTGCCATAACCATGGACTTGCTTTTCTTTATAGTTTTACTGTCTAAGCAGGCATCACCAAAGACTAGCTTAGTTTGATTTTTTTCCACAATGTGTACAAATAGAATAATAAAGAGTGTATTTTGTTGTGTCGTTTTCCCCCATTAAACATCATGTTTATTATACCCATGTTGCATGGAACTATTTTTCACTCATTTTTGCTACTGTGTAGTATCCCACTGAATAAATATTCAACAATTATTTATCTATTCTACTGTTGAAGGACATTTGGGGTTTTCCAGCTTGAAGCTACTACAGGTGCTATAAATATTTTATCCATGTCTCTTGGTGAATGTGCACTCATTTCTTTTGGTGTACACCTAGTGTACAGTTGTTAGGTTGCAGGATAAGTATATCTTCAATTGAGGTGGAAAGTGCCAAATTGTTTTCCAGAATAGTAGCACTAATTTATGCTCCCACCTTCAATATATGAGTTGTTGCCCATCTTCACTGTGATAGGCAGCCTCTGTGATAGCTGCCAGTGATCCTCACCTCTGGGTATTCACAGCCAGTGTGAAAACCCTCTCCTTAAGCATGGGTTGAAGCTAGTCATTCGCTTCTACTGAATAGGATTTGACAGAAGATAATGGGATGTCACTTCTAAGATGAAGTTACAAAAAGACTATGGCTTCTGTCTTGGGCACCCTCCCTTGCCTTCTCACTTGCTTACTGTGAGGGACGCCATGCTATGAGGTGACCTGTAAAAATCCTGCTGGGTGAGGAGCTGACGTCTCTGACCCACAGCCAGCCTGAGGACCTGGGACTTGCAATGGCCCCATGAGTGAGTTTGCAAGTGGATCCTCTGTCAGCGGATCCTCCCGCAGTCAACTCCAGTGACTGTAGCCCCAGCTGATGACTTGATTACAGTCTATGGGAGACCCTGAGTGAGAGGCAGCCAGCCTAGCCTCTCCAGACTCCTGGCCACTGGAAATGGTGAGATAACCCACAGTTATTTCCTTAAGCCATTAAATTTTGGGGTAATTTGTTACACAGTGATAGGTAATATACTTACTCTTATGGTTTGGGTCCAGAATGTCCCCCAAAAGCTCATGTGTTGAAATCATGTCCCCAAAGCAGCAAGCTTCAGAGGTTGGGCGTGGCTGAAGGGGTTGGTGGGTCATTGGGGGTGGGGCCTTGGAGACTATATATGTCTGGGGGTGGGGCCCTCCTCTCTCTGCTTCCAGCCACCAGGATGTGAGAGCAGCGTCCCTCCACCAGACCTTGCTGCTGTGGTTTGTGTCTTGGAGCTGGCCAGCTGTGTACTGATTCTCTGAAACTGTGAGTCCAATGAAACTTTTCTCCTCTAAGTTGTGCTTGCCAGGTCTTTTGGCCACAGAGGCAGAAAAGCTGATTAAAGTACTCACCAAAACCTTTTAATTTTTTAAAATTTTAGCCATTTTTATGAGGTTTGATTAGCATATTCCTGATTATTAATGATATTGAATACCTTTTTAATGTCCTTTGACCCTTTGGATTTCATTTTTTATAAAGTATCTGTCAGGTCCTTGGGTTGTATGTCTTTTTCTTAGTAGTTTATAGGATTCTGGAGACAAGACTATCTTAGCATGCTTATCCCAGAAAACAGCCTGAGACAAGGGCTTGCTGGCAGATAGTTTATTTGGGAAACATCCCAAGGAACAGAAGCAGAAAAGAAAGGAGAGGGAATCAATAGAGGAGTGTCAGCTGGGTGTGGTGGCCCACATTTGTAATCCCAGTACTTGGGAGGCTGAGACAGGAGGATCACAGGTTCGAGGACAGCCTTGACAATGCAGAGAGATTCAGCAACCTAGTGAGACCCTGTTTCAAAAGTAAAAAATAAAATAAGGCTGGGGGGGGGTGTTGCTCAGAGGTAGAACTCCCCTGGGTTCAATCCCCAGTACCAAAAAAGATAAAATTAAAAAAAGAATGTCTTTTTGAGTTGGTCACTGTTGTGGAAAATGTGGGCTCAGTCTCACCGAGACCTTCTAAGGTGCCACATAGCATGTACCTCAAAGTTATTCACCTGAATTATGAAAGGGGAATCTTTATGCTCTAGCCCAGGGCCCTGATGACCAAGGATCCCCTGTGGGGTGTTAAGCTCCTCACTTTCCAAGATCACACATGTGTGAATAAATCCCACATGTACCCCACATGGGGGCAGCTGAGAAGCCCTGGGGCAGAGGGAGAGGTGTGGGCAAAATTATGTCCTGCAGCAGTAATAGCAGGAACAGAGTAAAATGTGGGCTGAGAGGATGTGAGATGGAGCACAGTATGTTTCCACCAAACTACCTCTTGTGGTTATACACTGCAAGTATCTTCTTCCAGTCTGGGGCTTGCCTTTGTACTCTCTTCACAGTGTCTGGATGAAGGACACTGCTAATTTTAAGGTAGTTGAGTTTGTAAACATTTCCTCTGTAGTTTGTATTTTGCATCTTGGTTTAAAAAGTCTTCCTGTACTTAAGTCATAAAAATGTTCTCCTAGTCGGGCGTGGTGGTTTACGCTTGTAATCCCAGAACTTGGGAGGCGGAGACCGGAGGATCCGGGTTCGCAGCCAACCTCAGCTACTTAGTGAGGCCTTCCACAACTTTGTGAGACCTGGTTTCAAAATAAAGTACCGCAAAAAAAAAAATTCTCCTGTGATGTTTTCTAGAAGCGTTGTTGTTTTGCATTTCACAGATCTGCAGTCCACCTGGAAGAGGGCATCATGTTTCATTTTTTTTTCCATTTGGATATTTACCTTACTGAAGAATCTGTCATTTTTGTCACCTTTGTCATAAATCAAGAATCCGAGTATGTGTGAACCTATTTCAGGGCTCTTTTTTTCTATTATGTTGTCTATTCATCTATCTTTGTGACCATATCATACTAGTTTAGTTACTAAAGCTTTTTAGTAAGTTTTGATACCTAGAAAAGCATAGCTTCTATCTTGTTCTTATTCTTTATAAATGTCTTGGCTATTTTGGTCTTTTTTCATTTCCTTTATCAATTTTAAAACCAAGTGGCCAAGTTTCACCCACTATTCTCAATTGGATTTTTTTCTTTTTCTTTTTCTTTTTCTTTTTCTTTTTCTTTTTCTTTTTCTTTTCTTTCTTTTTTTTTTAAAGCTGCTTTGCATGTAGATTACTTTGGGGAGAATTGCATCTCATATTAAATTTTGAATCGCCTGATCTACGAACATGATATATGCATCAATTTATTTAGATCTTGAAATTTTTTTTTTCAAAATGTTTTATAGAAAACACAATTGTTAGCACGCTTGTCATCCCAGTACTTGGGAGACTGAGACAGGAGGATCACAGGTTCCCGGCCAGCCTCAGCTACTTAGTGAGGACCTCCGTAACTTAGTGAGACCCTGTTTCAAAATAAAGAATAAAAAATAGGGCCGGGGGTGTAGCCCAGAGGTAGAATGCCCCTGGGTTCAAGCCCTAGTACTGCCAAAAAAAAAAAAAAAGAAAGAAAACACAATTGTTTCTAGCAATGGTAGACAAGTTTACTTTGAACCAACTTTCCCACTGAGAACAAGTAGAAAAAGCATGCTAAGCCGGGCGTGGTGGCGCACGCTTGTAATCCCAGTACTTTGGGAGGCGGAGACCGGAGGATCTGGGTTCGCGGCCAGCCTCAGCTTTCTCTCTCTCTCTCTCTCTCTCTCTCTCTCTCTCTCCTTAGTAAGGCCCTCCGCAACTTCGTGAGACCTGGTTTCAAAATAAAGTATAAAAAATAGGGCCGGGGGCATAGCGCGGAGGTAGAATGCCCCTGCGTTCAATCCCCGGTACCGCAAAAAAAAAAAAAAAAAAGAAAAAGCATGCTAACACATAAAAAACATGTTTGAAGGCATTGGAGAGCTATCAAAGCAGCAAAAATTTTTTGAGCCATGGAAAGAAGGAAAGGCAGGGAGTGGGAGCTAAACATTTGGTACTTCTCCCCCACCCAAAAGCTGTGCCAGAGAGCCCGAGAAGCTGTGTCACCGTTAGTTTCCAAGCAGCTGTCCTCTGATGGACTCCCAACATCTCACCCTGTTCATATGCAGCTTAGGAGTCAGCCAAGAACACAAGGGGGTGTCTCTGTGCAGATGTTGGGCGATCTTTCAAATCTCAATCACCTTGACAGCCTTCCTTGTCCATCTCTGTTTCTTCTAACCAGCAAGATTACCACTAGTGTGGGCTCCATTTCCTTCAGGGTAGCTTGAAAAGTGACCTCAGACAGGGAGAAATTGGGGTTCAATGTGGGGCCCACCTTATGGGCATCCTTTCCCTCAATAATCATAAACCTCAAGAGTGTAGGGAAACAGAAATTTCTTTACCTTATATTCATTTTTTGGGGGGTGGAGGGGGCATACTGGGGATTGAATACTGGGTAGAATACCCAGGGGCATTCTACCTCTGAGCTATACTTTCAGCCCTTTTTTTTGTGGTACCGGGGATTGGACCCAAGGGCATTCTACCTCCGCGCTACACCCCCGGCCCTGCTTTTTATCCTTTACTGAAACCAGGTCTCACGAAGTTGCAGGAGGGCCTCACTAAGTAGCTGAGGCTGACCGCGAACCCGGATTCTCCGGTCTCTGCCTCCCAAGTACTGGGATTACAAGCGTGTGCCACCACGCCCGGCACTTTCAGCCCTTTTTATTTTTTGTTTTGAAACAGTCTTGCTAGGTTACTGAGATTCTCACTAAGTTGCAGAGGCTGGTCTTGAACCTGTGATCCTCCTGACTCAGCCTCCCACATACTGGGATTACAGGAGTGCACCACCACGCCCGGCTCTTTACCTTTATTCTTGAAGGGTATTTCCACTGGGTTTAGGATTCGGAGTTAGCTTTTTTTTCCCAGTGCTTTGAAGGCATCACTACATTGTCATCTGGCTTTCTGTTTCTTTTGAGAGATAGCTGTCTTACTCTGCTCCCCTGAATGTGTCTTTTTTTCTCCATCTCCATTTACTGTTCTAGTCTTTGGCTCACAGCACTTTTACTATAACATGGCTCAGTATGATCTTGCCTTTATCCTGTTTAGGATTTGTAGTCATTCTCAAATCTGTGGGTAGATGTCTTTTGTCAGTTTGGGAAGAGTCTCATTCATTATTTCGTTAAAAATTGATTTTCCCTGTCCTCTCTCAACTCTCATTCAGGCACTCCCTCAGTTACATGAATACTAGTCCTCTTACTCTATCCTGTTTCCCAGTCCTGAAAAACAATACTTCATTATGCAAGAATGCATTAAATCTGAAGGAGAAGGATTTGACAAATTAGTTGTTTTCTCTTATTGAAGCATGTCTGCCACTCAGACTCTCCTGTACTCTGAAGCAATGTCTCTTACTGACATTGGCAAACCCTGTAAACCTTCCTGAAACTTGGACACAGTGACCTTTTGTTTCAAAAATATAGAGCAAAAGATGTGGGGAATTTTCCTAGTCACAATGGTAAATGTGTAAGGTTAGAGGCTGTACGACACTGACCGTGCCAGATTATGAGTGACAGAGGCCCAAATGCTCTTTGATAAATATGTATTTGTGGCATGCAGGCCCCTCTAAAGCCTGGGTCCTGGGGCAGGATCTCATCTTATCTGGCTCTAAAGCTAGTTTCTCAATCTCAATGGTATTGGCATTTAGGGCCAGATAACTCTTTGTGGTGGGGTCTGTCTTGTGCACTGGCGGGTATTTAGCAGAATGGCTGGCTTCTACCTGCTATATTCTAATAGCACCTTTGAGTTGTGACAAAACACAAATATCTCCGGACAGTGCCAAATGTTCCCAGGGGGAAAGGGGCAAAAATCATTCTTTGTTGGAGACCACTTGTCTAAGGATGAAACTCCAGACAAAAAAGACCTACATGGTAAGTTTTACTTGGAACTTAATGCCAAGAAAGTCTCTTTACAGACCCCAGGTTTGAGGATAGCCTCAGCAAGTAGTGAGACTCTCATCAACCTAGCGAGACCCTGTTTCAAAATAAAAATGAAATAGGGCCTCTGAGCTACAAGCTCAGAGGTAGAATGCCCTTGGGTTCAATCCCCAGTGCCACACACACACACACAGAAAAAAAATAGTCTCTTTGACAAAGCAGATCACAAGCAGAACCAGAGACACGGCTAATAATGAGGTGTATGTCTTCCTTTGGCCTTGGCTCTTTGGAAATGAAAACCGAGTTTCATGTTAACTACATGAGCCTCAATTTTCAGGACTGGTCTTTTATTTCTAACATAATTCTTTTGGAAATGATTTCATGTGGTTTGAAGAGATTGGCAGGCAAACGACACTTTATGGAACTCAGCCCGAGGTGGTGACATCCTGGTCCTGGTGACAGCACAAGAGCCCCGTTTCCAGAGGTGCGAGCGAGGTCCTTGAAGCAGCCTTGAGAGCAGTGAGCAGCCGTGGTGGGAGCTGGGAGAACAGGGAAGGACTGTTTGGGAATGGTGGGGGCATACTTTGCGGGGAACACACAGGAGGTATTCCTTGGTTTTTCCTGTGCCAGCAATAATTGTGGGATGCTTTCTGAGAGTAGGATGGGGAGCTGACATTCAGAAAACAAGCCAGTGGGTTCAAGCCATAGTAATTTGGGTGTAAAAGTTGATGTGTACTTCCAGTTTGGAGAGAGAAGAATAAAGTCATTTCTCTCTTCCCTTGGCAATAACCCAAAAACAACAAGCAGAATGAGAAACAGAAGTGCAAACTCCAGATTCAACAAAATGAGGAGACATCTGAAACTCTTCACTCTAAAATGGGTGAAAGAATTGGAAAAATAGTGACTATCAATGAGTACGGGAGGACGCCTGCTTCTGCAGGATCTGAGTAAACCAGCCAGTGCATCTGCTTTAAGGTGAAGCTATTTGCAGGACCAGTCTGTCAAAGTGGGACAAAAAAGAGACCTTGAATTTGGAACAGTCCTATAATGTCTCATCTCCACTGGTTCATACACACCTTGAATCATGAAAGAAAGTTCCCCAGTATGAAAATCCCACCCACACTTGGGAAGAACCTCATCTAAAGATGAGTCATGCCAGCATGGTGGAACACACCTATAATTCCAGCTACTCAGGAGGCTCAGGCAGGAGGGCTGAAAGTTCGAGGCTAGCTCGGGCAACTTAGTAAGACCCTGTCTCAAAATGAAAAGGACTAGCAGTGTAGCTCAGTGGTAGAGTGCTTGTCTAGAATGTATGAGGTCCTGGGTTTGATCCTCAGCGTGTGCACGCGTACACACACACACACACACACACACACTTCTTAGCCATGTGTGATGCCTGGGTTTGATCCTCAGCGTGTGCACGTGTACACACACACACACACACACACACACACACACACACACACTTCTTAGCCATGTGTGGTGCCACATGCCTGTAGTTCTGGCTACTAGGGAGGCTGAGGTGGGAGGATCACTTAAGCCCAGCAGTTTGAGGCTAGCCTGGGCAACATAGTGAGGCTGTCCCCAAGAGTTAAAAAAAAAAAGTAGTTTGGAGCTGGTGATAGAGCTAAGTGGTAGTGTGTGCTTAGCATACACAAGCCCTGGGAAGTCCTCATAGTGCTGGCAAATAGTGAGGACTCTTGCGGTGTCATCAATGGCAGAACAGGGCAGGAAAACTGTGGGCTCTTCATAAGTACTTCACTCCCTAACAGCCTTAATCCATCCACAAGGGCACTTTATAAAATAGCCATACATTCCGACGTGTTTCGGAGGGGACATTCAAACCACAGCATGCTCTAAATTGCATGGGAGTTTACTCAAACCTTAACAAAAATGTTTCAAATTGTTCCTTTGTTTGAAGCCTTGGAAGATTATACTACCTGGGACTCTTAAATGAGTAGGCTAGGGAATGGCTGAGAGGCACTTTCTTTCCTCCAGTGGGAGAAAGGCTGTGAAATGAGAGGTAGTTGTTTTAAGGTAGATGATCTAGGAACAAGTACTCATGGACACACAAGATTGGGAAATCCTGTTGAGTCCCTTCATGTACAGGAGTGTGTATTTGAAGATAACCGAGTAACAATGGCTAGTACTGCTAATGAGATGAGGAAGAACTAAAAAGTACTTCGGTTTTAAGAAAATGAGAATTTCTGATGAAAGTTTCTCAGTGCAGTGTGTCAGAAGTCCATTAGAGCCAGGCACAGTGGCCCACGCCTGTAATCCCAGTACTTGGGAGGCTGAGACAGGAGGATCACTGGATCAGGGCCAGCCTCAGCAACCTTGTGAGGTCCTCCACAGCTTAGCGAGACCCTGTTTCAAAAAAAAAAAAAAAAGGGGGGAGGGGTAGCTCAGAGGTAGGATTCCCCTGGGTTCAATCCCCAGTCCCCCCCCCCCACACACACACACAGAAGACTCCATTAGAATGGATTGAGGAAGGGGATGGATAGGAACAAGTTATTAAACTGAATATGGAAGGTGTGGAGAGGATTAGAGCTGAAGTATATGGTACCTGGGAGCAATTTTTTTTTTAATGTGGTACTGGGGATTGAACCCAGGGGCATTCTACCTATGAGCTATACTATCCCCAGTCCTATTTTTTTATTCTTTATTTTCAAACAGGGTCTCACTAAGTTGCAGAGGGCCTAAGTAGCTGAGGCTGGCTGTGAACCTGCGATCCTCCTGTCTCAGCCTCCCAAATACTGGGTTTACAAGTGTGCACCACCACACCTGGCTTGGAGCAAATTTTTCTTTTTTTTTTTTTGCGGTACTGGGGATTGAACACAGGGGCGTTCTACCTCCATGCTATGCCCCTGGCCCTATTTTTTATACTTTATTTTGAAACCTTGTCTCACGAAGTTGCGGAGGGCCTCACTAAGGAGAGAGAGAGAGAGAGACAGAGAGACAGAGACAGAGAGACAGAGAACGAGAGAGCTGAGGCTGGCTGCAAACCCGGATCCTCCGGTCTCCGCCTCCGCCCGGCTTGGAGCAAATTTTTTAAAAGGTGTAAAATACCTGAACAAATGCTATCACAGAAGGTCAATAGCTTACAAGGCTGAAGACTCAAAAGATAATCAAAGCTTAGGTTCATAAGGTACAAAAGATTAACAGTTAGCATTTAATGATCATTTTGCACTTAAAAGCTGTTTACTCATTTTATATAATTCTCACAGCAACCACATAAGGTGGTTACAACTGCTGTCCTCATTCTACTGATGAGGAAAGGAGACCCAGAGATCAAGTTAGGCTTAAGATCAGTTTATCACCAAGGCAGTAGAGCTGGGATGTGAGCCAAAGAACAGTAGAGCACTTGTCCATGGTTATGGACTCCACAGGAAGATCAGGGAATTTCTACCAGCGGGTCTCTATTTTTGTGTGTGTTACTGGGGATTGAACTGGGGGGGGGGTTCTGCCACTGAGCCACACCCCGTCAGGCCTAGTTTTTATTTTTTGTAGTACTGGGGATTGAACCCAGGGGCATTCTACCTGAGCTACACACCCAGCCCTATTTTATTTATTTGGAAACAGGGTCTAAGTTGTAGAGGGCCTCGATAAATTGCTGAGGCTGGCCTCGAACCTATGATCATCCTGTCTCAGCCTCCCAAGTACTGGGATTACAAGCATGAGCCACCACATCCAGCCCTACTTTTTTATTTTGAAACAGGGTCTCACTAAGTTGCCCAGGATAGCCCTGAATTTGTGATCCTCCAGTCTCACCCTCTACTGGGATTACGGGCATATGCCACTGCACCTGGCTGAGGGTCTCTATTTCTTATGTTAAGATAGAAGGTAAGGAGATGTTAAGTGTAAGGGGAAAAAAAGGTTTTTAAATTGTTAAGGAGAACTGGAGATGACTAGAGAAAATAAAGGCAGTGTTGAGGTCTTTAATATCAACCCACACTGATTTGTGCATTTGTTGATTTTGCTCCAGAAACAATCTGTAAGGGGCTAGATTCACCTGGCGTCGAGGTTTACCAGTAAGGTATGATATCTGGAGGGTTATTTGGGAGACTGACAACTATGATACTGAACTGAAAGCTCAAGTATCTAGACAGCGCTTATGAAACAAGTGAAAATAGGCTTTGACCTGACATGAACAGGTGTAAAGGAACAGAGTCGAATGTGACCTATTTTCAAACCATGGTTTAATTGCTTCAAACTTTTTTCTGTATTGTCAATTCTTCCAGATTTTAAAAACGCTTAAGGACTTTTACCTAATAATACAAATGACATCAGAATCTGTTCCTGAAAACATTCTTAAAAAAAAAAAAAAGAAGACTCAGTGATAGAGCTTAGTTGTAGTCTATGCTTATCATGCACAAGGCCCTGGGTTATACCCCTACCAATTCCAAAATAAGTTTATTTCTTAGATTACTGATTCAGGTTAATATTTGAAAGAGGCAAACTTGGAAGCAGAGCATTTCAGGTATGAAATTATTCATAATATGGAAAGGTTGCCCTTAAACTTTTTGGTACTGAGGATTGAACCCAGGAGCATTCTATCTCTGAGCTACTCTCCCAGCTTTATTTTTTTTTTTTGAAAATTTAAAATAGGGTCTCACTAAGTTGCTGAGGGCCTCACTAAATTGCTGAGGCTGGCTGCAAACCTGTGATCTCTGTCTCAGCCTCCCAAGTACTGGGATTATAAGTGTGTGCCACCACGCCCAGTTTCCCTTAAACTTTTAAGTGTTCCACTGTACAAAAATAACTTGTATTTTCCCCACCCGATACTGTTTTACTAAAGATATCAAGAGGGCATAACAACAGTCTTCTTTTAATATTTTTCCCCCAAATTTGATAAGAAAAATCCATGATTTTCATGCTTAGAAGATAGCCACGTTTAATATGGTGCTGGGACCCACAGACCAACAGACATAAATATATTCCAACTCTGAATTTTGTTAGTGTCCACTAACAGATGAATCAAAACCAGAATTTCTCTATATGAACAAAAATGTTCCAGTGTAGTTATTTTAGGATGTGCTTCTGTTTACGTATAAACCCAACATATTTAAACAATGAACTGATGAAACTACTCACTTTTTAAAACATAACACTGGTCTCTCTCCCTCTTTCATTCTTAAACACAAGTCTCTATTTTCTACTTAAATCAACTGTAATATGCAATCCCATAGGCTAGATATTTAGAAATCAGTGGTCAAATAAAATTGTTTGAATTGAATAGAGCCAAATTTCTTCAAACCAAGTATTTGCTAAATGTTATGCACACTGTCTACCACCCAGACTTAACATTTTATTTTTCAGTACTAGGGAGTGAATCCAAGGGCATTCTACCTCCAAGCATACCCCCAGCCCTTTTCATTTTTTATTTTGAAACATGGTTGCACTAAGTTGCTGAGGCTGGCCTTGAACCTCAGTCTCTTAAGTACTGCGATTACAGGTGTGCACCACCACGCCCAGTTTAGACTCAATATCTTAACCATATAAGATAACACCTGTTTTAAAGCATTCTAAGAAATTAGGAAAACAAAAAACACTTTGGGCATGGGACATATTAAAAATATTGCAAGACACAGTCCATAAGCCAGAAATCACCTATTTTAGTTGCTATACTCTAACACATTCTAAATTTCAAAATGACACAGGACTTGGAAAAAAGAAAAGTCCAATGCATCAAAGACATACATACGTATCTAGATATAATAGTTCAGCTCACGAACAGGTTAGACTCACATCTTTGAACTTGGTACTTGAAACATTAACCCTAACCCTAACCCTAACCCTAACCAATTATTCAAAGATCCATGGACTAGCCCATAATGCATCTGTGTTAGTCCATTGTACACATCAACCACATAAAAACAGTCAGATTATTCTAATCTCACTCCAACAGAAGCAACCATAAAATCAGAAAGTAATACTTTTTAGTAATTATATAATCAAACAATAGCACTGGAATAAAATGAAGAGAATTTGTTTCAGCTTCTTTTTCAATGAGCTCATTCCTAATTTTTAAATACTGAGGATAAAGGCATCACAACCAAATCTGGGAAACTGCTTTCTCTTTATTTAGACCTTAAGGAAAGAAAATGAACTTTGGTCACACATTACCTTAAAAAAAAATTCAGTTTTACATATTTCTAAATAGATATGATTAAATGATCAGAGAAATAATTTCTGTAAAAATTGGCCAAATTTTATCAAAAATCTAACATATAATCCAAATTACTATATAAAGACTGGGATTATAACGTTTCAAATGTATGACAGTTGTAACTCCATCTTAACAGGTATTAATGTACTTGCTCTCATGTTGTTTTGGTCCAAAAGAGAAGAGCTGAATCACTAAGAGTAAACTAAATAATCTTTTGACAATAATAATTTAGATTGTGATTGGCAGCAGAAATATCCATGATGAATAGTTCTACTTTAACAAAGTATAACTAAGAAATATTTTTTCATGAACACATCACAGTATCATAAATTTTTGTAAGAGAAAAATATGAAGGAACAAAACCAAAAATGAAATAGCTACAACAAACAAAAAAAGTATCTCCCCAACAAAGCATCTGAAGGGGTAAAAAGGTGAAGTGAGAGGGTTGATGATGCTAATATGAAAGGAAGCTGAGTACTGTATTTATTTCTTATTTTATACAACTCTTACTCTTTACAAAAAATGGTTATAGTCATGCCCATAAAAGTGTAACCCATGGCATTTGAAAGCAAACACTTGGTAATTATTTAAAAGGGCCTTTTTAAAAATTATAATACAAAGGTCTGTGCTCTACAAGCAGTCCTCCACTGTGCATTATAACAATAAGGCTTACTTTTAATACAAAGACTAAGTGTTTAGGAGTTATGAACCACTGGATTTAACAAACATCATTTTATAATTGCTTTTTGCATCTTTTTTGTTTTTGGGATCTTCCACCTCATCGGGATGCTCGGTGGCTTGGAGTTCTTCAGCAGATTCTTCTTTTTCTGACTCTGAATCACTCTCAGAGTCATCGGGGCTTTCAGGATCAGGTGAATCATCATCATCATCATCATCTCCAGCCACATCACCTTCTCCTTCATGATCTTCTACCTAAAACATCAATTAACAGGCTCTTTTTAAGACAAATATCATTAGCCAGTATAAAACCTGGGACTCTATTAATTTATTTTCCAGAATCCTAAAAAACAGCCTACTTCATAACCATTAGATCAATAGTTTTAAGACTATTATACTTGGAGGCTGCCGAGAAAAGAACTGAGGACTAAGTAATCAAGTATCTCCACAAATTTTTAAAAAAGAGCTCTGAAGACCAATCCATCAGCTGTCTCCCTCCTCCCTAGTTTGAAAATTACTGTATTTTATCTTCCTGAAACACTATTTTATTCATAAGGTAAATTAATCACTGATCTTTATGTAGAAATCATTTATCAATGTTTTACATATTATTTTGGAGTAACCAGTTATATATTAATTCATAACATGAAAAAAATCACTTAGGAACAATTGAGAAAGAACTCTCCTAAACCGGCATTTTAAACTTACACAAAATATTTTATCCCACTTGTGAGCATGTTGTTCCTAACTCATTAAAGATGTGCTCTAATGTTAAGTTGAATTTACATTAAGCCAGTATGAGAAGAAATCTTTTTAAACCCTTAAAAACATCTTTTCTGATTATCTACAAAGGTCCAGTAGGAATATTTTAAGTATCTGTACAAAGAAAGCTTTCCAGCCAGGCATGGTGGCACATGCCTATAATCCGAGACAGGAGGATGACAGGTTCGAGACCAGCAGTGTGCAGTAACTTAGAAGGACCCTGTTTCAAAATAAAGAATAAAATAGGGATGGGCGTGTAGCTCAGAGGTAGAATGCCCCTGGGTTTAATCCCCAGTACTTCCCCCCACACACACACACGAAAGGAAGGAAGAAAGCTTTCCACATTAGAATACTTGGTTGCTAGAGAAATCCAACAAATGATATCAACTGATATAACTGATGATCTTCCCAATCAATGAAAACAAGTTAATTACTACCTCACTGAAGCCAAGTCCACAATGTCGTCGGTATCTTCCTGATAATTTACTGTCCATACTTTGCTGATATTGAGACTCCAGTTCTTCATTAATTTTCTTGTCTTCTTCCCCTGCATGTCCATTGTACTTTGGTTATGTTTCAGTCAAATTAATAAAAATATCTGATTACACAAAAAAACCCATAATACAGATGCCATTATATTCAGGGCTGAATTCATTAACTGTGACTAATTTTACAATAAATTTTGTGGGTAGGCTTCTATACCACAGGTGGTTTCCTAATAAAATAACTAACAGATGTATTTATGGTTAGTTCTTTAATAACTAACCTTCTGAATTACAAAAGTATTTAATAACTGTTCTCATGAAAGTTGTCTCCAAGTTACCTGGAACAACAAAACCCTCAATGGACAAAAGCATCTGTTTTTAAACAGAAACAGTAAAGAGGTGAACAATTCTGTTCAGAGAATGGCTAAATGACCATGTAATGGCTCTCCATTATGCCTATCTTTATCAGCTAACTGAAGCAACATACACTTTATGCAGCATTCATACATTATTTTACATGTATTATTTTGTAATTAAGTTATGAAGCAAAATACTAAACAACCACCCAAGAATTAGAATGCTACCAATACCACTGGATTGTCCCGTGCATATTTAAATTTATATATATATATATACACATATATACGCCAGGCTCACAAAGCTCCAATATTATATTAAGAGTAAATGCAGTAGGTAAAATATCTTTCCATTCTGCCGGGTGTGGTGGCGCATACTTGTAATCCCAGCACTTGGGAGGCCAAGACAGGAGGATCACAGGTTCAAGGACAACCTCAGCAATTTAGTCAGACCTTGTTTCAAAATAAAAGAATAAAACAGGGCTGGGGGTGTAGCTTGGAGGTAGAATGCCCCATGGGTTCACTCCCAGTGCCACACACACACACAAAAATTCCATTCTGCAAAGCTCATTCTTTGCCTTATGTAGCAAAGTGAATCAATTCGAAGTAACTAACACCAGAAAAACAAAAGGCCTATTAATTTTTTAAAGGTGATACATATGCTAGATCAGTATAATATTAATTTAAATACAAGTTTTGTTGAATTTATTCTAGGTCATTATACTATTACTAACAATGTCCAAGATTAGGGCCAATTTTAAGAGTGAAAATTTCACTTTTTAGCAGACTGAATTAAAATCCAAATTCAGTTTTTATTTAAAAAGTTTTCTCCCCTAAAATTAAGAAGAAAAAAAAGTTATTTGTTCAGGCATCTAATTTATATTCCTCAAAGACTTCAGAATAAAAACTTAGTGAATAAACTCACAACCAGTATAATATGCAAACTGTAACAATATATGCAAAGTAATTTATATGATACCAATCTATACACATCACAGTTGGCAAGTTGAGGTATAAAACCTCACTACAATTAAAATGTATGTTCTGAATCAGTAAAAATGAAGAAAAAGGTTGGTTTCTTGGTTAAAATATACTGATATATGTGATCATTTTCATACAATACATTTCCAATTCTAATATTTTAAGTATTAATACAACTATATATAGAAGATCCCAAAATATGTATAATTATTTCATATTTCAAATTCAGTACTCCATTTTAATTATATTTTACTTTCTTACCTGTTCGGAAGTGAGATGTTGATTTGTGATCTCCTATAACAAGACGACCAGTATGTTCTTTCTATAAAAAGGTAGAAAATGTATTAGAATTTGAGACTACTAATTAAACATCATTATTGACGGTCTACTATGTACCAGAAACTATTTCAGGCTTCTGGAACATAGTGAAGACAAAGGAATAAATTAAGATCCCTACACTGATGGAGCTTACATTCTAGAAAAATAGGGATGGGAGCCAGGTGTGGTAGCACATGACTGTAGTCCCAGTACTTGGGAGGCTGAGACAGGAGAAGCGCAGGTTCGCAGCCAGCCTCAGCAACTTAGCAAGGCCCTTAGCAGTTTAGTGAGACCAAACAGATACCCCATTGATAAGTTTTGAATATAAATATAACGGCATCAAGTTATTCTAGGATGATGACAGAATTGCACTGATCTATTCAAACTTTCTCAGCTGGTTTTCCCTATGACCAATAAAGTATTCATGATAGCTGGCTAGGATTAGTAATATACTTTGTGTCCACAAAACAGAATGAACCTAAATAGCACATATGAAGATCAAATCTACAATCTTGGTGTCTATAGCAAAGCATTTTTTTTGTTGGTGGTACTGGGGATTGAATCCAGGAGTGTTCTACCTCCGAGCTACACCTCCAGCTCTATTTTTTACTCTTTATTTTGAAACAGGGTTTCACTAAGTTGCGGAGGGCCTCACTAAGTAGCTGAGGCTGGCCTTGAACCTGCGATCCTCCTGTCTCAGCCTCCCAAGTACTGGGATTACAAGTGTGTGCCACCATGCCCAGTTCCTTGCATTTTTTGTTTTGATTTGTGTTTTGGTGGTGAACCTCTGGCCTCACACATGTTAAACATGCATTCTACCACTGAGCTACACTACTCTAACTCCTATAGCAAAGACTTTGACATGGTAAACAGCCTATTTACTGGTAGTCAAATTTCATAAATTTTACATTAGTATGTCCTAAGTACCTTAAGAGTTTTCATTCTACTAACTGAACATGCTCCCCAATCTATTACTTACTTTATATATCCTAACAAATCTTTTATTTGTATAAAGCAAGAGAAACTTCAATTTTATGTGACAAACTACAAACTACTGGGAAATATGGATTAGTGCAATGTACAAATGCTGCTTTTATATAGGTCTTAATGTTTTACATGACCTCTTCCTACTTGCAAAGCCACTGTAGTAGTCTGGCTTCTTTCTCATGCTTTCGGATTCAGATCAATTCTATTTCTGGGCAGCCGTTTGGTACTGCTAAGCTAGTTAGCTACCCTTCTCCATGACTCCACAGCACTATGTGCATGGCTCTCTCATAGCAATTATAATTCTGAACTGTTATTATGCAGTTCCTTCCATTACATGATGGGTCCAAATACATGTTATTGATCTGTGACCCACAGGATCTAGTACAGTGCCTGGCATGTAGTAGGTAATCTATAATTGTGGGTAAAAATGAGTGAATATACTCCCATATACAACAAAAACAAAGGGAAGAATTTCATTTTAAGGAAGCTTAGAAAGAAAGCTTTTCTATTTCTTTCAAATTTAGTTTGTAGGAAGACTATTAGGAAAATGTTATAAAAATAAACTAAGAAAAAGAGGTTGTTCAATAAGTAGTGTTTTCTTGGGACCTGGTATTTTATAGCTTCTATTAAGTTAGTTTAACTGAGAAGCATTTCAAAATACATTGAACATTCTTTCTGGGTGCAGTGGCATATACCTGAAATACCAGCTACTTGGGAGGCTATAGCAGGAGGATCACAAGTCTGAGGCCAGCGTTTGGCAATTTAGTGAGACCCTGTCTCAAAATTAAAAATAATAATTAAAAACGGGCTGAAAGCCAGGCGTGGTGGTGCATGCTTGTAATCCCAGTACTTTGGGAGGCGGAGATCGGAGGATCTGGGTTTGCGGTCAGCCTCAGCGTGCGCACCGCGCACACGCGCTCTCTCTCTCTACCTAGTGAGGCCCTCCGCAACTTCGTGAGACCTGGTTTCAAAATAAAGTATAAAAAAATAGGGCTGGGGGTGTAGCGCAGAAGTAGAACGCCCCTGGGTTCAATCTCCGGTACCGCAAAAAAAAAAAACCAAAAAAAAAAAAAAAAAGGGCTGGGGATATAGCTTAGTAGTAGAACACACTCCTGTGTTCAACTCCCCAGTATCTCCCCCTACCAAAAGTACATGTGTATATGTAGATACACACACACACGCACACACACACCAATCTTTGTCTTATATATGTGTATATATTTGCATGTCTCTATATATGAAGTGTTCTCTCTCTCTCTCTCTATATATATATATACACATTCTTAAAATTAGGTCTTTGATAGCTGGGCATGGTGGCACATGCTTGTAATCCCAGTACTTGGGAAGCTGAGACCAGAGGATCTGGGTTCATGGCCAGCCTCAGCCACTTAGGCCTCCGTAACTTAGTGAGACCCAAGGCTGGGGGTGTAGCTCAGAGGTAGGATGCCCCTGGGTTCAATCCCCAATACTGCAAAAAAAAAAAAATTAGGTCTTTGATAAAGGATGTTTCTTTGGCTACTACTTCAAGGGCTGCAGAGAGCTATGAAATACAACAGACTTCTGACTTTGGACACAGGTTCCTACAAGACAACCTGCCCAGAAATACCTTCTATCAGTATCATGAGGCTAACAGATAGCAAACTGTAAACTTTCACATCTCCTTTTTCCTTCGGTTTGAGTCTCCTGAAACCAAATTTTTCTCTATACAGTCTCCAACCTTACTGGCAGAGGCACTGAAAATTCTATGGATGGTTTTGGAAATTATAAATTTTAAATACTTGGTTAGTCTGGGTGTATTTCCCAAAACCAAAAGTAATCATGCAGAACTGGAAAATGGGATCAAAGTATATTATATTCTTCTTAACATATACAAAAAAGCATTATTTTCATAGAAAAGATAAACGATGCTTACCTTTCCTGCACCCATAAGTCTCAAGAACTTTTGTTTTCTTTCTTCATTGCCCAAGTCTGCTGCCTCCCAATTGCTAGATCCAAGCTAAAAGAGAAATCAGTTGATTAGTGTTTTGCATAAGGAGTTTAAAAAATTTAAAGTCTACCTGTATCTCCAAGTTTTTTCCCTTTCATCTTTTAACTAAACAGTGTTCATTGTTCTTGTTTAGGAAATTAAACATACCACATTTGAATTCAAACATACTCCTTTTCTATTATATCATGGCAAAATCCTTTATTTCTTTTGTAGCCAGAGTTCTGGGTCTCAAAAATTTGCCTGCATCAGAGTTACCCAAAGAGCTTGTGAAAACAGATTGCTGGTCCATACCCTGAGAGTTTCAGTTTCCCCACCTGGGTCTAGGGTGGGGAATTTCTAACAAATTCCTAAGTGATGCTGATACTGATTAGGAGACCACACTTGGATAGTCATTGCCCTAGCATATTTGGGGGGGGAGGGGGATGGTACCGGGGATTGAACTCAGGGGCACTCAACCACTGGGCTATACCTCCAGTCCTTTCAATTTTTTCTTTGAAATAGGGTCTCACTAAGTTAATGTGGGCTGGCCTCAAACCTGTGATCGATCTTCCTGTCTCAGCCTCCCAAGTATTAGGATAATAGGTGTGTGCCACCATGCCCAGTGCCCTAGAGTCTTGAAGGGACCTAGAGTGCCTAGTACTTGGAACCAGAAGGCTACAACAATTGTTACTTGGACTTTAAAAAAAAAATCTGTCTTTACTGATATTCTACAGATAGCTATCATCAGGATCACTGGACCCAATTTTAATTTTTCAGTTTCTTTTATTTATTTATTTTTTAAATGTTCATTTATTGATGCATTGTAATTATACATTTTGATATATGTCAGGGTATCAACATCATACATGCACACATTACACATTTAGCCCTCCCTCCAATCCCACCCTACTCCCTCCCCCTTCCCTCAGTTTCTTTTGAGCAATTCTTACTATTCATGGCCACTGCAATGTCATGACTTTCATTTTTTTATTATAGATCTTCCAGAAAACAAAGCAAAAACGACCTATTTTTAAAAGAACAGATGAAAACTCAAAAAAATTACAGAATCCTAGTGACTACATTTTCCCCTATATCTTGAAACAAATATAAGAATTATTTTATTATAATTCATCAATTACTCCCAAAGAAGCTAAAAATAACTAAAATAGTAAGGAACTAGAACAATGGTAGAAGACTTTCTCATTGTTTTGTGTCCAAAGTATTGCATCATCTTTCAAGAAGATATCATGTCTCTGTTGTCTGCTAAAGGATTCATTGAACCCAGATGAGAATTCAGAATTTTTTATTTTCCACCCATAATGGCAAACAGTGACAGAAGGCATTTTGCAATAATTAGACTCCCCCAAAAAAGATAAATGCAAAATGACAGGCAGTAGTAAACTAATAATGAGGGTGAAATTATGTGCAAAAACCTAGACTATGAATCTTTCACTAATTAAATACTAGATGACTTTTCTCCAACATAAGAACTAATATAAGATGAAAAATAAAGTGGTGAGGGAAAGGAGGCAAAAAAGAAATATGGCATTCTCATGCAGAGAGTCATTCAACGGGAAGTACTTCATCCTGTCATATTCTGCCATAAGTTGGGATCATCTCTCTTTTTTTTTTTTTGTGGTACTGGGGATTGAACCCAGGGGTATTCTACCTCCAAACTACATCCTCAGCCCTATTTTTTATTCTTTATTTTGAAACAGGGTCTCACTAGGTTGCGGAGGGCTTCACTAAGTAGCTGAGGCTGGCTGCGAACCTGCGATCCTCCTGTCTCAGCCTCCCAAGTACTGGGATTACAAGTGTGCACCACCATGACTGGTCCGTCTCAGTTTTTAAAAAGATGTGTGACTTGATTTTGTGTGTGTGGTACTAGGAATTGAACCCAGGGTCCTTCCACCTCCGAGTCACACCCCCAGCCCTATTTTATTTTTAAAGCAGGGTCTTGCTAAGTTGCTGAGGCTGGACTTGAACCAGTGATCTTCCTGTTTTAGCCTCCCAATTTCTAAGGTTACAAGTGTGTCCCACCACACCCAGCTAAGATGTGTGATTATTTCATCTTTTATGTTTGTGCACCAATTTTTTTTTTTTTTTGGCTGTACTGGGATTGAACCCAGGAGCATTCTACCTCCGAGCTACACCTCCAGCCCTATTTTTTTTTTATTCTTTATTTTGAAACAGGGTCTCACTAAGTTGCAGAGGACCTCACTAAGTAGCTGAGGCTGCCTGAGAACCCGGATCCTCCAGTCTCAGTCTCCCAAGTACTGGGATTACAAGCGTGCGCCACCACATCTGGCTTGTGCACCAAATTTTACTTGATTTGGTTTGTTAGTGGACAAAGGCAAAAGCCAGGTGTGTATACAAAGGGAAAAGATGATAGAAAAATGAAAACATGCAGCCAGATGTACTGGTGCATGCCTGTAATCCCAGTACTTGAGAGGCTGAGACAGGAGGATCACAGGTTCAAGTACAGCCTCAACAACATAGAGAGACTCTCAGCAATCTAGTGAGACCCTGTTACAAAATAAAAAGGGCTGGGGGTGTAGCTTGGAGGTAGAATGGCTCTGGGTTCAATCCCCAGTACCAAGAAAAAAGAAAAAAAAAAAGAAAACATACATTGATCATTCTGAGATTAGTCTAAGAATGAAAATGAAAATATTTTAAATTTTGGAACAAAGATAATACCTCTTCAACAAGAAATTGTAAGTATTCAAAGGTTTAAAATTCAAATATTATATTTGATGTTGCAAATGCAAGATCTAGAATAAACGATAAAGCTAAAACCTATCTCCTATCTCTATGTATTATTCCTTAATACATATCTTAGTTGCTGTTACTTAAAATTTACTTCTGCACCTGTCAATATTTTCCTAGAGTTGTATTCTGTGGTTTAATATCTTTTTTTTTTCAGTATTGGGTATTGAACCCGAGGGCATTCTACCTCTGAGCTATACCCCCAGCCCTATTTTTTATTCTTTATTTTGAAACAGGGTCTCACTATGTTGCTGAGGGCCTCACTAAGTAACTGAGGCTGGCCACGAACCTTCCATCCTCCTGTCTCAGCCTCCCATGTATTGGGATTACAAGCATGTACCACCATGCCTGGCTCTTAATATCTTTTAAAAAATGTTGTTAGCTAGGCGTGGTGGCACAGAGCTGTAATCCCAGTACTTGGGAGGCTGAGACAGGAGGATCGAAGGTTAGAGGACAGCCTCAACATGTAGTGAGATTCTCATCAACCTAGTGAGATCCTGTTTCAAAATAAAAATAAAAAATAAGGCTGGGGGTGTAGCTCAGAGGTAGAATGCCCTTGGGTTCAATCCCTAATACCACACACACACAAAATATTTTGTTACTCCCAATTACTTGGGAGGTTAGTGGGCAAAAAGACTTCAATTATATTTTATATGCAGTGGATGTTTATTTGAAACCACTGACCAACTAATTACACATTACAGTTAGTTGATTTTCTCTAATTTCAAAGTCTATTTAAAAATTATATACATATAATTTTAAAAATATTTAAAAACAAGTATTGATAATTCTTAATTACCAGTAAAAATAATAACAAACTCATATGAAAGAAACTGACTTAAAAAATCACTACTGAGAGACAGGCCACCATATTGCACTATGACAATAGCAACACAATCATTCTTAGTATATGAAGGTCCCAGGTCCTAATCCTGAATTGCAACTATAACCATCTTTGATAAAGACTATGCTTACAGGATTGGAAAAGGTATTAAAGGTCATCTAGTTTAAACTGATCTCATCATAAGGTGTAGAGAAGTTAATGACCTAATTTCTTTAACTTTTTGTTAAATTACATATTAGCACCTGTAGTTTTTGGTCAAGTTAAAAGATTGTTTCTTTCTGAGTCTAGCAAAACAGGCACCTGACATCCTAACAATCAAGCATAGTTAAATATTAAAACACTATAATCGCCTTTAAAATCTCAGCTAGGTTAGTTAAAAAAAAACCTAGACAAATTCTTGACAAATATTTAATTGTCATATTAATAAGAAAAGATGTAAATACCAGTAGCAAGGAAGAACAGAGGGCATGAATAAACCTCAGCAGATAACCATTCATTCCCAAATCTTTACTAATCTTTATGAAGAGCTAAAACTTCCTTAAAAATTCTTACTATTCTGGTCCTCACACTACCTTCCACCAAAAGAGGGGTGGACCTTAGCGCCATATCATTAAGTACAAAATAGTTTTCAGTGAGCTTTTTATGATTCACAAAGATATTATAAAAGGAACTGAAGTGTATTATAGAAAATAATTCTACACTTTCAGAAATTGATAATGCTTAAAGCAATAGTGAAAGAAAATTAACGTTACTTCATCACCCTTAAGATGACCTTTCCATGCTCCCTTCCCACTAATTTCCCCCATTAACGTTGCCAAGGCATTTATTCATTATATGAAGGACCTCGTTTTACATTTACTGATTACCTGCAGTTTCCATGACACTGCACTACAAAGCTACGACAAATATTTTCAAAAAAGCCTACATAAGCACCATACATAATCATCTTTGAATTGCCAACACCTGACATAGCAGTCAATATTTAACGGATTACTTAAGGCAATGGTTTGTATTTAGGGGGAAGGCAAAGGAAGAAGCACAGAGTATGACATCAAACTGGGCTTCTAGGTCTCAACCGCTATACGAGTACCGAATTACATCCCTGGTACAATTTTTCGGTTTAATGCTGCCCTCGGTTTACTATTACTAGCACAGTTAAGGCTATTAACAGTACGCTACAAAAATAATCCAGGTCGGAAAATTGGTTATGTACACGAACATTTCGCCATTGTCATAGGAGCATTTTAAACCTAAAACAGGAAGGGTCTTGCCGTCTCTATCCTGAGCATAAAGGCCTAAGAAATCAACCTTATCAACCCTCCAAAATGCAAATATGATCCCTTGACTAAGCTTTTTCACTTCTCGAGGCTCTCAGGATTTCCTTCCTCAATCCCACTTCCTACGCAGGTCTCTGGCTCTCAGCGTGTGGCCCTCTTCAAACCTTCCGACCCTAATTAAGAAAGGGAGACCTTCCCACTCATTCTTGGGCCTCCCCCTGGAGGCTCCCGCTCCGGGCCCCCTCAGGCGCTCCCTCCTCCTCCTTCATCCACCCTTCCCGGCCTACCCCAGCCTTTAGTAGGCCTCAACCCTCACCCCCTCCGCCATTGTTATTTACATCGTCGTCTGGAGAGGCCGAACGCTTCACCCCGTGCGGGTGAGACTCCCTGGCAGCGCTCATCGTGGCGGAGATCCCGACGCGAAATGCCCAACACACTCGCGGTTCTCCTCAGCTCGGACACCAGCAGCCCACAATCTGCCTCCGGACGCAGCAGCGCCACTCCAGAACGCAGAGCACCTCCGAGCCTTCTCCGCCACAGTCGTCACCGCGGCGGCCGCTCGCTGTCGCGGAGCACGTTGGGAGTTGTAGTTTCCGGCTTCACGTCACACCGGCCAGGATGAGAGAGACGGCTGGGAGACAAAAACTACAATTCCCGGAAGGCGCAGCGGCGCGCTCGCGCTGCGTGGCGGGAGTATCCGGCGAGGCCCCGCCTGCTTTGGCTTGTGGTGGGAGCTTCCTGCGGAGGGTAATGGTGGTGAACCTTGTTCCAGAGCTTCGTAGCCATAGAAAGAGGCTTAGAGTGGGTGTTCTCTTTTCGCTGTCGTACGCCATTACGGTGTTGGTAGACGCGTCCGTCGTCGTTAATCACCTAAGGTTAAATGTAATCCTCGAGACTGATCGAATACCCAGGACAAACACATTTTAAAAAATGGCTCCTTCTATTCCCGCCCTGATGTGTGTTTTCTATTGCCCATAGCCGATTTTTTAGACGATTCTGATGAATATTTTGCCATATTCTCATACCGAACTGAGTTCAGTATGGTGTTGAGTGCTGGTTAATTGGCCATCGTTAAAACGGGTCCACCTGAGGGAATTCTGGAAGCTTTACACGGGACTCTGGTGAGAGTTTAGGAGTGGTCCAGTCCGACTTTGCTGTGCATAGGCTGCAGCATACTGTAGAGAGCTCTTCACCAAGTGAAGTCTGTCTCTGCCAGAAAGTTCTGTATCTTTTTGTTTGGTTCGAAATTTTATTTCTTGCCTAGACAAAAATGTGAACAAGACAGCCGGGCGTGGTGGCGCACGCTTGTAATTCCAGTACTTTGGGAGGCGGAGACTGGAGGATCCAGGTTCGCGGCCAGCCTCAGCGCGCTCTCTCTCTCTCTCCCGTCTCTCTGTCTCTACCTAATGAGGCCCTCCGCAACTTCGTGAGACCCGGTTTCAAAATAGAGTATAAAAAAATAGGGCCGGGGGTGTAGCGCGGAGGTAGAACGCCCCTGGGTTCAATCCCCGGTACCGCAAAAAAAAAAAAAAAAAATGTGAACAAGACAAAACATTGGTTAATTTTTTAAATCTAACAGATATGCAGAGCCTATATTTAGATAAAAAATATTCTGTACTGGTTAACAGTATTATTTAAAAAATCTTCAAAAATGTAGTATAAAGGTTCAAATCCTGGGATACTTAATTTACAATGCCAAGATTATTATGTATCATGGAATTCTTTAAATAATTTTTTTTATTGGGATGAAAATCACATAACCTAAAATTAATCCTATTCGAGTATACAATCCAGTGGCATTTAGTATACCTTCTGTAACTCTCACCTCTGTCTAGCTCTAAGACATTTCATCATCCCAAAAGGTACCCAGTACCCATTTGCGGTCCATCCCTAGCCTCCCTACCCCAGCTTGGCAATCACTAGTCTACTTCAAAAGCCCTGTATCTAAAGGTATTGTTCTGATACTGGACACTAACACCTTCAATATTAAGGTGTCTGAATTTTTAACCATGCCTGAACCTAACATTTTGCCAGTATCCTTGTCCTTACTTATTCTGAAGCTTTCTAGCCTTGATCAAAGATTTGATTTTTTTCATAAAACGAAAATCAGTAAGTGGTATGACAGTACATATTCAGCATGAATTTCTGTACTGAGAACAGTTTGTAAAATAATTTTTTTTTGCCATACTGGGGATTGAACCCAGGGTAAAAATAAAATTTAACTTCTGAGCAGTTACTCTAGTTTGCCTTTGTAGAAATGTTACTACTTTCCTAGATTTCAGATGATCACCGAACCATTCACAGAACTGCCCCGTGGAAGACAGTTCTTTAATTTATGCACTCACAGACCCAAATTCTGTTTATTTTGGAATAGGAGTAGCATAATAATAAGTAGAATAACAATAAAAGATCTTAGGGCCATGTTTTATAAGTATAACCAAGCAAAGGACACTTTAGTTGATTATTTTTCTGTGATAAGAAAAAACTGTAAATAAAAGAATAAACCCATGAGGAGAAAAAGCATATTTTGGAAGTGGTCGCTTGATCTGTGCGAGAATTTAAATATTTTGCGCACTAACTCCATAATTCTACTAAAGTTCTATAAATGTAATTACAATAATATTTCATTTATGTTATAGAGTTTTGTAGGACAGCTTACAGTTTACCTCTAATGGGTTTGACAAACTGTAATATATACAATTTAGAACTCTTAGCTATATTTCCAATAAAATGAGATGGCTGAATAGCTACTTTAGACTGCTAAAAGAATCCTAAAATAAAAAAGGGCTCAATAAGTCATAGTTACTAAATAATTCTAACTTTACTGGTTGGTGAAAGTCTAGAAAAATTTAAAAAGTTAGTAACATGTCTTTTATTTCTTCACCAGAATTGTTGGCACCTGGATGGCTAATTCTTCAAATTATAATAAAACAGGACCACAAAACAAACAGCAACATAAGAAATAATAAAGACTGGATCATTTGATCAGATTTTACTATTTTGTGTTCAGAAGGCTGTAGGTAAGGATGAAATTATACAGTGTAATAAAAATATATGGCACAGAAACTCAACAGTACTCTTTGTGTTGTAAAAATAAGAAGATACTCTGTCAGAAGTTGAACTATGAAATATCTTCTATCAGGATGGGACCATTCCATCTCCAATTTTCCTTCCTGCATCTTCTAGCACAATTCCACAGAGTAGATATTAAGTGTCTACAGTTTGTACTACCTCAAATATTTTGTGGTAAACTTTGATTATATACACATTTTTTTTGTAAGAGAGGTTGAACCCAGGGGCATTCTACCTCCGAGCTACACCCCCAGCCCTTTTTATTAAAACAGGGTCTCACTAAATTGCTGAGGTTGGCCTTGAACCTGAGATCTTGATCCTTCTGTCTCAGCCTCCCAAGTACTGGGATTACAGGTGTGCCTAGCTATATTAAATAAAATTTAAGCCGGGTGTGGTGGCACATGCTTGTAATCCCAGTACTTGGGAGGCAGAGACCAGAGGATCCGGGTTCGAGGCCAGCCTCAGCTACTTAGTGAGGCCCTCCGCAACTTCGTGAGACCTGGTTTCAAAATAAAGGATAAAGGCCGAGCGTGGTGGCACACGCTTGTAATCCCAGTACTTTGGGAGGCGGAGACCGGAGGATCCAGGTTGTGGCCAGTCTCAGCGTGCGTGTGTGCGTGCGCGCACTCTCTCTCTCTCCTCTCTCTCCTCTCTCTCTCTCTCTCTCTCTCTCTCTCTCTCTCTCCC
>PVJS01007886.1:0-54693 GCA_004027185.1 Glis glis
CGTGTGTGGTGTGTACATGTTTATGCATATTGTATGCTATGTAGATATGCACATGTGTATGATGTACACACATGGCAGGTGCTATGTGTTTGTGCTATGTACACACGTTCACACAAGTGTGCTTCACACACAAGGTCTGTTAATTGTGCATGTGCTGTGAGCACATGTGTATAGATGTTTATGTGTTGTATACAGGAGGTATAGGTACATGTGTGTTGTGTTCACACATGTGGCATGTGCAGGTATATGTGTGGTGTACCTGCGTAGTTGGCATGCACATGTTGTGTGCACCTGCGTGTGGCATGTTACACACATGCTCCTCCACCTTGCCCTGCCTCCATGGTCCCACAGGCCCTGACCCTATGGGTGCCGCTGCTCTGATGCTCCGCCCTCCAGGGCTCAGCATCCCTGACTCCAACACACATGTGGCTGTATGCAGTCACAGCAATAGTAAACAACAGCAGTCCACGGCATCTATACCTCAGTGTCCAGCACAGCGGATGGGACCTGAGGTGCTCCATCACCGATACGTAAGGATGCCAGTGTGTACGTGCACAAATGTGCAATGTCTAACCCCAAAGCACTTTCCAACAGTGTTTTTTCCACCATCACAAAACCTGCTCTGCAGGGAGCACGGCTGCTGCTGCTCACCACTGCAGGTGTTTGCCATGCCTCCTCCCCGCACAGAGACAGGGAAGCCTCTAGCCTTGCTGACGGTACAGGACCAAAGCTGGTCTCTCTCTTGCTGCGAACCATGACAGCTCTCAGAAAACAACCAGACGTGGATGTCTTCCCTCAGGAGAGCACAGCCCGTGCTCACTATGTCGACACCAGCATGCACTTTTAAAACACTGCGTCTGAGCGGTCTAGGGTCTGAGCATCACAGCGATAAGGTATGAGAAATAATTTCATATTGTTAGAAGCATAATGAAAACTTAAGATAATTATAATGTGAGAAGTCAACCCGATAGAGCCATTTGGTAAAGTATAATTACCCGGAGAGAAATCATTAAGGATCATCTTCAGCAGAACAGACAAGGGAGAGAATAAATTACATTTTACCTTTAATAGCTAGGCTGACATGTAAAATTAAAATTTAGCAACTATAACAATAAAAAGGCGTAATTTTACTTAAACCCAAATAAGTTAACCATAAGTATAAACTAAATTCTCAAAGAGTCAGAAACAGAACTTTCTCCCTCTCGTTCACAGCAGCACTTGCAGTCAGTTCAGATAAACACGTGTGGACCTCTGACTGGTGTCTTGGTGGACACTGGTCCCCCAGCCTGGCCTCTCTCTAAGGGAAAGGGAGCTGTTACCAGCACTGCAGCCCTGCCTGTTCTGAAGGCCACCAGGTCTTGAAATCCTCCACGTTATACCTGAGGGTAGGATGAGGCTGTGCAGCATGTGGGTGGGGCCTGGAGACAGCTGGGTTCTGGTCCAGGACAGCAGGGAGGGCTGTTAGAGCCCCCCCCCACCGGGCTGCAGCAGCAACTAGGAATTAGCCAGGGTACTATGAAGCTGGGAGAAAGGCCAGAGATGGATGGATGCCCGGGAGAGAAAGCCACCTGAGTAAGGGCCTGAGGCAAACAGAAGTCGCTACTGCACCAGGACTTTATAAAGGTACAGTCTGGATGGTGACAGGAACTGTGCGGGTGGTGCTGTGCTCTGCATGTAAAACTCAGGAAGGAAACCTGGTTTCAGGTTTGGGATTAAATGATCATCCTGGGAAATGTTCACTGGGAGCCCCTGAGCAGGGCTTAGCCTCAGGTCTGAGTGGGGCTGCAGACAGCTCTGGGGACCACAGCACATGACAGCACCTTAACCCAGGTAATGGAGACCCACCTGGCCAGTAAAAGCAGGAAGTAAAATAACCCCCCGTGGAACTTCCAGGTACCAGCAGCACAGGCAGGAGCTGCCCAAGAACTACTAGACCCCGCAGCAGAGAATGGGAGGAAGAGGTCGCAGCTACACACTGCGCAGGGAGAAGCCGGGTGGAGACAGAGGTGCAGCGGCCTGGCCCTGTCACAGGGTCAGTGAGTGCTCAGGGGAACCCTGGGGATAGGATGGAGGCTGAGGATGGATGCAGTGGACTGACAGGTGCCCAGCCAACTGACCTCAGGCTGTGACATGTCACACTGGAGGGAGATCCAGGGACTGGAAGGTAACCTGTCCTTCTCCTTGACTTTGCTTTGGAAAGGGCAGCAGCTGTCCCTGAAGATCGTGCCAGAGCCACTGTGTTTGGTTTATAAAGGCTGCACCATCCAGCAAGTGTGGAAATACCGAAAGATGGAAAATGAGTTTTATTTTTTGATAGGAGTAACAGTTACATCACACCTCACAAATATGAATTTTTTTCCAAGACAGTAGCTCTATTAACAAACAAGTTATGTTACAGCATTAGGGTGCAGTCCTGTGCTTGTATTTTTACCTAGGATGATGTATGGACAGTCAAAGATTTGTCCGCTAGAAGCATTTGTTCTAGAAATGGAATTTAATTCTCACCTATGACTTGTCACTGAAGCGATTTTGATTAAAATGTAAATAACTAGACACTCCTCATTAGTGTTGATGCGTAAATGCAGTTGCTACTGGCTAGAAGTGAGAAGGGCATCTGCTTCCTAGAGCTGGGGGCTAAGGAACAGTGAGAAAAAATAAATAAATCCATAGGATGAAGGTCAATGAACACCACGGCCCATATGACATTTTAATATTGTGCGATTGTGTTGACACAAGTCAGCGCTATAATCAAATGATGTCCATCCAAATGCCAAATGAATTTTGGTGTCCATATAAACTGGGATGACTCTCAAAATGCTGCCAGTTTAGCATCAGCTTACTTCATTTACAATCATAAGTTTGTTGCAAGGAGCGTGTCAGACGCTGTGCTAGGTTCAGGTAGAGACAAACGGATGAGACGTGGGTTACACAGAATTGAAACTAGATAATTTTGGAATTATGTTGAGCACCTAATTCCCTAAAAATACAACTTGACATTTTATAATTGTTGCAATAGTAAGCTTAAATAAGGTAAGAGACATACCTGTCTTTCTTAAACCCTAATTCTCTAATTAAAGATGCAGCTAAAGAACAATACTTTATAGGATCTAAAAATGCAGGACCCTAGGACATAACTATTATACTAAGTAATCCTAGTTGAAAAACCACATCAGAATCATCACAGCACTTTTTAATAGCATCTATGAAATGTGCAAGAGAAAACGGCAGGGAGGGCTGACGGGGTGAAGTCGCCGTTCCTTCCGTCCTCTCCTTCCAGGGGCAGAAAATGAGTAACCACAGATGCTCTGCCATGGGACAGCCTAGACGGCCTCAGGTGGGGGATTGTGTCAGCATCTGGAGGCTTAGTACAGAAACAGAAGGGATAAGCTGGTTCCCACAGCTTTAAGGACTCCGGTGAGGGCTGGGGAAGGGTGACACCTAGTGTTGGCAGAAAATACCCCAGCCTCCTCTGCTGGAAACTGAAATGGCCAGTTAAAATTGCAAATGCATTGCTATGAAATTCTTGGTGCCTTTTCCCCCAAAGATCTTATTTCATCTGCCTTGCTGCATGTCACTCAACACAATACCTCTAGAGTCTAATGAGTCTCTGAGAATGATGTTAATTACCTTGACTTAACCATTCCACATTGCATACATATCAAAACGTCGCACGACACCTCACAGATATATACAATTATTATTTGTCAGGCACAAATCTCAAAAGATAGAGAGTTGCTAAGGGTGATCATACAGAGAACCAAGGTGGCGTGGACAGCAGCCAGGCATGCTCCGCAGGTGGGGACTGGGCAGAGGACAGGCTTCCCAGCCCGCTCTCTAGCTCTCCTGCATCCCGACCTCTACCCTCAATCCACTGCCACTAATAAATGCAGTGGACTGTCCGGAGCCAGCGGGCACAGGCCATGGAGGGCAGAAAGGACCCTGGGAGGGTCTTCTCCCAGAAACCCACTCTACCTGACGTGATGGAAGCCACTGAGAACCATTCTCGCTCCACAGTTCAACAGCAAATGTACCCATTTAATAACAAGGGACCTGGGGTGTAAACAGGTTCCCTCGCACTCAGTATTTCAATGCCATCCCCACGCACTTTCTCAAAGTGGATCCCCATGGGCCATCTTGGGAAGTACATCTAAATCAAAACTGGAATCTATATAGATATGCAGATATAAAAGGTTGTTCATAGAGTGCTTAGAAAATAAAACAATTTAGCTGGGCATGGTGGTGCATGCTTGTAATCCCAGGACTTGGGAGGCTGAGACCGGAAGATCCAGGTTCGCGGCCAACCTCAGCTACTTAGTGAGGCCCTCTGCAACTTAGTGAGACCCCATTTCAAAATAAAGAATAAAATAATAGGCTGGGGGTGTAGCTTGGAGGTAGAATGCCCCTGGGTTCAATTCCCAGTACTGTAAAAAAAAGAAAAGAAAACAATTTAACATCTGACATTTTCAGTAAGTAGGCAGACTTTTCTAACTTGGCTCTTGTTCTGATGTGCACTATGAAGCATGTCTTCTGGTAAAATCAGGTAGCCCCACGCTGTAAAATGTGTGCACTTGGCCTGTGCTGTCATAGACATCAATGGAAATCCGACCACTGAGATCCAAGGTGTGCGGGCAGGGGCAAGGAGCACATAACAGAAGCGTGACACAAAGCAGCAGCTTATCAGGAGCCTACAGTAAACACTCAGTCCATCTCTGTAGTAATCATGTCTCTGAACAGATGGACAAGTGATGCCCTTACCAACTGCACCTTCAAAATGACCGCAATCTTCCCACTTGTCCATGGGCAGGCTCATCACACGAACACAGCTCCCAGGCTCCAGCCTCTCGGACTGGGGAACCGTGGTCATTTAAGTACAGAAAATGTGCTGTAAACACAAGTCAACAGCGATGTCTGGATGCAAAGGCAAGACCCACTGAGCACACTGCCCTGATAGTTCTCCAACTGGGAGATGACCGCAAGAACACAGGGGCTCAGGACACAGCTGTGTGTCCTGACCTAACAAAAAAAAAAAAATACTTGGGAACAGGGACCCCAAAGGAGAGAGAAAAACAAGAGACATCAAATATGGCCAAATTCCCATCATGCAAACAAGCAGCCATTATAGAGAATGTGTTATACTTTTGACTTAAGAAATATATATATATATATATATACATATATTATATGTACATATATACTTCAGAAATATATATGTATATATACATATATATATGTATATGACTAGAAGTCCAATGGATTCAGTAACATCTTTTTTTTTGTTTTGTCATTATTTTTCTAGGTAGAGGCACTAAGTTCTCTTGACTGAAATGATTACATAATGACACAAGTTCAATAACATCACGCATCGCTCCTGCTAAGGAAGCTAGTAATTCTGCAAGGCTGTCTGTGCCCCAGTGATTATAAAGACATTACTGGCCCTCAATGGCTCACAGTGCCATTAAACAATAATCACACTGTGGGCTAAGAACGCTCATGTTTGTAAGACAAATGTGCAAACAGGAGACTTAGATCCATTTTGGATAAATAAGAATCGAAACCTTGCTATTCACTGGGGCTTAGGGCAGCGTGAGAGCATGCTCACTATTTATTAGTCCAAAGCTTAGATTCTGGCTCTTAGCATCCTCTGCATTAAAGCTGAAATCCTCGGCCTCCAACGCTGAGGAGCGTTGCCCTCAAGAGCAGTTCCAAAGAGTGGCTTAATTCACATCAAGTTCTTGTGACAGAGAAAGCGCTACACAGACCCTGCAGCACACCTGCACCTGAAAGCAATCAGCATGCATGCCCACCCATTTATTTGAATACTGTTGCAGCTGATGTATAATTTTTTAAAACTGGAAGTTGTTGCCCAAACTCATCAACGGGGTCAAATTATGAAGTCTAATAAACCCACTTCAATTCTCCCACTATAATTACGACAATTATAAATAAGACGTGTTGCGAGAATACCTCTCTCAAAATGTACAATTACTAACCATGGGAGGGCATCCCTTTAAAACTCAAAGCAGTAATAAAACAGCAGGTCAGGGATGCCAGCGCTTCTGCACTTTTTTTTTCTTCAGTTTATTTCCAAAAGTGTATTTTGTAGGGTTGAGTCCCATCTACTGTAGCTGGGTAACTATGCATACCACAAAGTGCTTAAAAAAAAAACAAACACCCAGATTTTACACACAATTTAAGGATGCTGTGATAAGCCCAGAATGGTACAAAGGCAAAGATAGATGTGTCCATGACCACAGAACACGAAAAACACAAGAAGCACCAGGCACGCGTTAAGCCGCCGCTGGGTTTAGCAGCAGTGTGACAAGAACTCGCATGGCTTTCACCTGCAGTCTTCTGAAACATGTCTGTTGTCCTAAAAGGGCAGCGGATTCACCCCGGGGCCCCTGCTGTCCCTCGGGGGCTGGGGCGCTCCCGGGACTATCCTCGGAAGGCAGCCCTACCTGCACCTGCCGAACAGCTCGCCGCGGCTCACTTCCTAAGGCTGGGATAATCCCCCGCGGCTCTTTATGGTTCCAGAACACTCCGCTGTGCCGTGGGTGGCCACTTGAGGTTTCCAAGAACTTTCTGCCTTTGTTTGACCCAACATTTCTGGGTTTGTCGATGCATAGTTATTTAAAAGAATCAGAGGCGGAGAAGTAGTTGTTTGGGAAAAAAATACACATTAAAAAAATGCTAGGAAGTTAGTGCGTCCGCGTCCCGGCCGCCGGCGACACCAGGCTGACAGCCCGGGCGCGGGACAGAGGCCACCCGCGCCGCGATCGGGTTGGGGCGCTCAGTGGGGTGAGCGCAGACCTCCAGCGCCGGCCGCCGCGGGGCCCCGAGGAGCCGCTCCCAGCAAGAAGGCGGGCAAAACCCGCCCAAATTCGGGAAGACCCTAGTTCCCACGCAGTAAACCCAAGCTCCTGCGCCTCAAAACCAAGCCAGTCAAGACATTAAAAAGCAAACCCCACAGGTCTCCGGTTGAGATATTCCGAAGGGGAGAGGGCAGAGCGGTCAGGAGCGGGGCCCGCTGTGCCCAGGACCCAGCGCCCACCGCAGGCACCCGCCGCCCGGGGAGGGAGGACAGGGGAACAAGAGGAGGGAGGGAGGGCAGGTGCTGGAGGAAAGGGAGCCCGAGAGGACGGGCGCGGGAGAGGAGGGGGCGCTGAAGAGGCAGGGGCGCCGAGGGAGAAGGGGGCGTGGAGAGGATGGGGCTGTGGGGAGGAGGGGCGTGGAAAGAGGGGAGGGGGCGCTGGGGAAGCGGGGCGGAGGGGCCCCCACTCACCCGCCCTGGCTCCAGCAGACTGCCGGGGCGCCCGCGGGGAGCAGCCGGGGGCAGCGGTTCCTCGGCGCTCATTGCAGCTGGGCCCGCGCTGTGGACCGGCCAGCTCTGCTCAGCGCCCGGCTCCAGCTTCCACGGCCGCGGGCGCCGGTTCCACTGCCCGCCCCGCTCCTCCCGGAGCACCGCCCACCCTCCAAGAGCACCGCCCCCCGGCACGCCCTGAAGCACCGCCCACCACCCGAGAGCACCGCCTCCGCACGCCCCGGAGCACCAACCACCCTCCAAGAGCACCTCCTCCCCGGTATGCCCCGGAGCACCGCCCACCACACGAGAGCACCGCCCACCACACGAGAGCACCGCCCACCGCACGAGAGCACCGCCTCCGCACGCCCCGGAGCACCGCCCACCCTCCAAAAGCACCGCCCCCCGGCACGCCCTGGAGCACCGCCCACCACCCGAGAGCACCGCCCACGGCCCTGAGTGCTGTCTATCCCCCCCCCCAGTGCCGGCCCACCGCCCTGATCACTGCCCACGCAGGCCCGTGAGGGGCGTGGTGCGCTGTCAGTGGGAACAGTCACCGCCCCACGGGGTACTATCGCTGGAAGCCAGCAAAGCTGGGGATCAGCAGTGCGCACCTGAGGCAGGGCTGGGGTGCCCAGGGCACACGAGATGATGGGGACAGGGACATGCTCCAGCTCCTTCTGGTTTGGGGATCATTGCCCAAACGCAAGCAGCACTCAAAGTTGGGGAGCAGGCGGTGCAAGCCTGCACCTGGGATGCCGCGGGCGCGCTCCCTCCTGGTTCTGGGAACTACTGCTGCTCCCAAAGGGCTGGGAGGGGGCCCCTCTGGTCTGGCTTGGAGACCCCCTTCCTTGGCAAAGGTTCTCAGCTTTTAATTGGAGACTGTCTGGTCTGCAGCCTTGCAGCCCCTTGGCTCTGGAGGGTCTGCATACCACAACCCAGGCCTGCTGCTCTTAGAAACCCGAGGACCCACCCTCTGCCATTTCTCTGGAGGTGCCCGGCAGGTACTGGGGCTGGGGTCCCTGGGTCTCTCCTGCTCTCCTGAGAAGGAACAGGGAACTTGGACACCAACCTGGTCAGCAGGTTCCCCCTTGTCCATTCGGGTCTGTGCCAAAAAGCGTCTCACAAATGCAGTTGGGTTGTATAGACTTGAACCATTCTAGTTCAAGAGTAAATGAAAGTTTGGGATAAATTTCAGGGTAATCGCACATGCTGGTACACAAACACACTCCCTTTCCAAATCCCGTGTCCTGGCCTACATCAGGGGCAGGTATAACCATGTTCAACATGTTGGGGACTTTCCTTGCAGGATGCCTGGGTCCTCTTAGCTTCAAAGCAAGAAAGGGAGGCCAGCACCCTCTGACAAATTAACTAACCCTGAACAAACCACTGGAGATGCTACTGTTTCTGACTCCAACTTATTTTGACTGCTGAACAGGCCTGGGTTTCTCACCTAGACTTAGAAGAGTGAGTGTTTCTAGACTATCCTGAAAGTCTGAGAGGGGTGACCTGGTGTGAATTTCCTGAAATCTGACTCTGAAGTCTTCCTGGTAAGTATAGAGTTCCAAAAAGTGAATACAGTCAGGGTCTCCTTAATTTACTAACTCCAGATTTACAGAAACATTGTAAACCCTAATTTATCCTTCACCCAGATTATTTACATTGGACCACATGCACTGTTACATTCTGTTTCTTCCTGTGAAACCCTTTGAGACTAAGTACTTTGCAGATAATAATGTGCAATTTCTCCTAAATACTATGTATTTCCTAAAAAGAAAAACAAAAACACCAAGGACATTATCTGTGATCATCATCTTTCTTCCACTGTAACAGAATACCCGAGATAGCTAGCTTATAAAGAGAAAAGGTTCGTTTTCGCTCACGGTGTTGGAGATTCTAGTCCACATCTTGGCAGAGGCATGAAGCAGAGAAAAACTGTTTCACTTGTGGCCAAGAAGCAAAAGAAAGGAGGAGGAGGGGGCCGGGGTCATGCAATCCTCCTGAAGGCCACACCCCCAATGACCTCACTTCCACTAGGCTTCCCCTTGCAAAGGTCCTTGCCCTTCCACCATGATGCTCTGCCTGACCGCAGAACCAAAGCAATGGAGCTGGCTGACCATGGACCGAAGTCCCTGAACAGGTAAACTTGTCGTCCTCTCAGTTGTTCTCCGCAGGTATTTTGACCAGAGGATGAAAGTCTGAGGAACACCTGGATGGACAGGTGAGTAGTCCATTGGTGGCTCTCCCTTGCGCCAAGCATTGCTATGATGGGTGCCAAGTAAGGAGTATACAAGTACATCTTTTGGGGGCTTGGGGATTGAAATCAGGACTCGTGCATGCTAAGCACATGCTGTGCCACTGAGCTGCACCCCAGACCTATCTTCATCTTTCAACATTCACCACTTGGCATTCTATGCTAATCTATTCATTCATTCATTATATCAATGTGAGCACATAGTTTTCTTCCCTTCCATGGGTTATATATTTGATTATGATTTTGATGCTCAAATTGTGCCAGGCGTGGCCCTTGAGAACTCTTGCCTTTGACGCAACCTGTCATGGTGAGGACAGCCTCACTTTCTATTCCAGGCCCATTTCTTATTTTTCTACAGTTCCCAGAGTCAGCCGTCTCTCCAAGGAGCTCTGATTCCTCTTTGCTGAAGGGTATTTAGAAAATAAAATCTAGATGCTAAGTGGCTTCCTGATACTGAAGTACCTGCCATCTACCTCTTATTAGCAGATAACAATGAAAAATTGTATATATATTTAATATATAAATACGTGTGAAGATAGGCATGTGTGCATTAAATTCGCACTGACCCTTCACTTCCAGGTCAGCATGCAGTTTGTCTGCTCAAAGCTCTATGGCCCTCCTCTCATGGGCTCCCAGTACCCCTGGACTTCCCTTGCTTTCCACTAACTGGGCTTTCCAGGAGTAGCCGCCTGCAGGCCCCTCCCAGCCCTGCCTGGCCACGCACAGCACACAGGGCCATCTGCCTTCCTCCTTCCCAGGGGTCCCAGATCATGGACACTGCTGGAACCCGCCATCTCCATCTCTGCTCCCCACCCCCCACCTCCAGCTCTGCTGCCTCAGCTACTTCAGAGGTTGGCGTGCCCAAGGCATGGCCTCTTGCCACGGAGGCCCTGACCAGCATCATGTCCCTCGTGTGGGGCCTGCTTCCACTCTCCACCCTGGCCTGCACCCCCATTCCTTCTGATCCCCAGCAGAGTTGCAGGGGTCTCTCCATCTTGCAAGACTGGACTAGACTCTAACTTGCAGCCTCATTGATCATCTTGAAAGTGCTTCTGCTTCCTGTTTACTAATTTTGTTATTCCTTCCACCACCTTTCCCAGGTTTAATTTGTTGTATTATTTATAGTTTGTTGGGAAGGTCGCTCAGTGCATTCATTTTAGCCCTTTCACTTTTCTAAGATATCCACTAATGCTACAGCATTAATCAAGTTAAGTTTTTGTAGTTTTACTCTTATAAATTAATTCTATTTGTAATTTAATTTAATATTTCTATAATTTTAATATTACAAATTTCAGGTGACATATTTGATGTTGTCTATGTTTTCTAATTTTAACATTTTTTTAGGTCCACCGGTTTTATTTATATTCTGACAAGACAATTAAGTCAAGTGCCTTACTTATCATCTGTCCATTTTTCTATATCTCTAGAGATTTTTATCTGTGTACCCAATCATAGAGTGCTAAATTTTTGTCTCAGTTTTGGCTTTGTGGATGTGGAAGTTACGTTATTTGGTGCAAGTCAGGTTGGCATTAGTTTGTGTCTCTGGTGGATTAGCCCTTTACTGCTCATGAAAAGGTCCCCTGGCTCTGTGTCCCCCCCCCTTCGCTCTCCTAGGGTCAGTGCGTGTGGGTGTGTCTTCCACGCTCCTGCTCCTCCGTGTTCCTGAGGATGTCTGGAGTGGTCTCCTCTTCCCCAGTGTGTCCCTGTGCGCTTCCTTTCAGCAGGTCTGACCATCTTTGCATTCTATAGTTGGGTCTTTCTTTATACTCATCTATCCACACACTTAGCCTTGGCTCTTTCACCTTGCTATTTGTTTTCTACTTGCCCGAAGTGTTTTCTAATTCCCGTTTTTCTTTAATCCTGCCTTCCTTTCAGCCTTTATTATGTCATTTTCCCTTCAGGGACATTATTTATGTGAGTGTTTAATTGTTACTCCAGGAGTATCACTCCGTATGTTTGTCTACCTGAAGTCACTCTGTGTTCCTACTTCTGTCCCTCCCCAGAACACGCCAGGCCTTCAAACACTGGGACCGAGAGCCTCCAGCCTGTGCTCCCTACCTCTGCTGTCTTGTGTCCCGTTCTGGCGGAGCCAACGTGGCCCTGCTCTTACTTTACACTCAGAGTTTGTTGCAACTTACCCATGCGGCCACCCTGCCAGCTCTCTGCCGCCTGCACTCAGTCTCTGTCCTTTCCTGGATTCACTTTTGACTCCTGAAACTTCTCCTTTCACAAACACCTGGGGCTGTGGACCCTTGAGCGGCCTGCTGAAGGCTGACCAGAGGAATAGTGCCTTTCAGTACACAGAATTTAGAGAGAAAACTCATCTGCAAACAGTTTACGATGTTTTAACTATGATATGATAATAGATGTGTGTGATGTTCTTGAAAACACTAGATTAAAAGATGTAGTGGTACATATCTTTTCTCATTTTTTTACTCTTTACTATGATTTTCAACCATGTGTTCAGTTTATACATTCAACACTATCCACTGTTTGCTGGCTGAGAGCTATGTGCCGGGACTTGGGGTTCATACAGTTCTGTCTAATGTGCCACTTATATAATGTCACTGATTAGATGGATCACTGAAAACACCTCTTATTAACTGGGCTTATCATGTATAGATGTTAGATATATTTGAGAAGAAACAAACTCCTGACTGCTCATGTGACTGCCTCCTTACCTGCCTGAGAATATTTGGAGACGATATTAAGGATACCTGGCAGACACTGGAAAATTCAACATGCACCTGAAAAATGAGTGCTCAGACGGTGAAATTTTCTAGAATTCTTTCAGTCACTAGGACCTTGGGTTGAAGGACTGAGATGGAAATAACCATCAAGGGCTTGCTGAAGCACCTCTGTTCTTTCTGCCATAGTCCCCGCTTCTCCCTGGAGACATTTCGATGATATGTGTGCATCCTTGGGAACCTACAGTGCTGTGTGTGTCTTTTGTGTATGAAGTTTTGCCACAAAAGTTCCTCTATCTCAGATATTCTCTGCCCTGCTGCACTCCTGAGCTCTATCTTAACACAGAATATAAACTTAATGCATTCCCTCAGCTGTTTAATAGACTTCCATCATTTTACTTCTCTATTTCCCAGAAGATAATTCTTCAGCTTATCTCTGACGTTGTGCTGCTGTGAGCAATATTGTGGTGAAAAAAGTCATTTTTCTTCCATCTCCTTGTGGATGTGCATGAGAGTTTCTCCAAAGTGGGTTAACCATCTAATATCTACAAGTTACGCAATAAGTTCCGTGTAAGATTCATTATTGATGTTCATCCTTCCTAGCTGCTATGGCTAATGTGTTCCTCGGATGTATTTGGTAGACAAGCCTTTCTCTGCCTAGAGTTCTTTTGCCTCTTGCTCCAAATTACCACATCTCGGAGTTTCACGAATGAAATTGCGATCATTGAGTTGGTGTCGCAAATAAAGAACAATGGAGACATCTTGGCAAATGTGTTTCTAAGGAAAGAGGCAATGAATAGGGATCTTGAGAGACACTGCTGGCTTTGAGGGAAAGAGCTGAACCACCAGCTCCTTCCCACAAGGGACTGATTTGGGTGGAAAAGTGAAAGGAAAGGTTGCATTGTTCTTTCAAAACTGTAATGTTCCATCGGATTTGGCTCCCTGTGCTCATGGGCCTGCTGAGAGTTGAAACAGCAGATGTGTGGACCTGAGGCTGCTCCCCACTAGCAGGGGGCCGACAGGGGTGCCTCTCCCCTGAGACGGACCTGGTGCTCCTCTCCCACTCTCTGAGCACGGGGACCTGGTTTGCATATGAGGAAACGGAGGCCTGTCCTCAGCTACAGAGCTCTGGGACCAGGCTGCAGCCAGAGCTCTTCCCCCCACCCATGCCTGAGTAAAATAAAGTGAGTTACTTCCTTCATCGAGCTTCCGATTCCAGAGCCAAAATAATAATACCTACTTTGGAAAGTTGTTATTTTGATGACTAATTTGTAAAAGGCCTGTTGTTGTCTGGCACATGAAAGGAAATCAATCTGTGGAGTTTCACCTATTAGTAACTATTAAAACAGTGGTGAGTTGCTATGACAATTTGTTGGGCTATAGATTTGACATCACAGCTGCATCTAAAAGGTGTGACATGACTCAGAGGTTACAAGTTCAAATTTCCTCCCCCAGTAAAAATAAAGGCTTCTTCCAGGAGAAGTGTGCTATAAGATTTTAGAATCAATGTATCATGTTGCTTGTGGTTCTACTTTGCTTCTTACAGCCATTCATCTCATTCTGTAATGTGATAATTCTGCTAATTTGTGTTTCAGTAAACTATAATATGAAAACTTGATGGAAAAGATGTCTTTCACTTCAGGACAAATTAGCCTCTGGCATGCAAATAGACATACGGAAATAACCATGTGTCATGAGCTTCCCAGGCTTTCTTTCTTTCTGGGAACCCCAAGACCATGCCGTGGAGCCACCTGTGCTTCTCTGGAGAACTTTTCAGCAGCTCCACGTGGACTCAGCCCATAGCAGCCAGCAGTAGAGCCTGATCCTGTCCATTTGGGGATCTCTGATGGTCGTTAATTGTCTGGTACTATGGATATTGCCTTTTATGAAACAAGTTTCTCAGTGTCTGCCATTTTGATTCTGGAAAGAGAATGGACCACACTTGGGTTTACTGAACCAGCACTTGCAATAACTTTGTTTTCAGCTGTTGGGTGGCCCAGATGCACCATCATGTCTCACATGTTTTTACACTCTGAGCTTGAAAAGGGACAGGCCAGAGTGTAGAGGAGGCAGATTGCTGCAGGCAGGGATGCCTCTGTTTGTTAGAATTTGTATTTTTTATAGTGGCCTGCATCCAGCTGAGCAAGCACACAACCTGTGCTGTGTATCACAGCCGACAGCTCTGCCCTACAGGCAATACTGCTCAATCTACAGGTAACGAGAACTAGGGATCTTTTACTTGAAAAATAAACCTAACATGTCCCAGCCATGAGTTGTGCAAATCGAGAGAAGAATGAAATAAATTCAAGCTACTTTCAAAAATCTTTCCAGACGGCTGCAGTTCCTTTTCTGGCCTTCATGCCTCAGCCTTTGTCAACGCTCCGGCCTCTTGCTTATTAAGAACATCTCGCATCAGTGTGACTCACACACATGCACACATGTGCACACATGTGTGCACACACATGTGCATGTGCATACAGATCCACACATATGCACACACATGCACTCACATGACGATGCACACATACACACTCGTGTTTTCACACACGTGACGATGCACACATATGTACTCGTGTTTGCACACATATGGGTTTTCCTGCCCCTCTAGACCTCCACCTGGAGGAGCACTGCTGGTGTTCTGCCCCAGGTACCCTTTGGGCTCCCTGACTCCTGGAGGCCCAGGGACTGACCTCTGCTGAGCACAGAGACCAACAGTGCCTTTGGGGGTGGCAGAGCTGGGACAGCTTGGATCCCAGGATCTACTGGGGCTGAGGCCTGTGCTGCAGAGCTTTGCTGGGCCCTAGAAGTAGGCCAGTCCCTCCAGCCTGCCCCAGGCCTCTGCTGCAATAGACTGGTCCTCCTGGCCTTTCTGAGGCCCTCTGAGGCATGTCCATGAGCCAAGGCCAAAAGAAAAGGCCGCTCTCCCGGGAAGAGTCCACCTCATTACTGAGGATTTACCTATGTCCAGAGGAAGGTGGCGGGTGCCAGGTGCTCTGCTGAGCAGTCACTGCTTTTTCCATTGTAAACACTATTTTGAGCCTATGTAAAATTCCATTCTTCATTTAATTTAAGCCAAATACTTTTATATTTCATGGACTATGAAGACAGGAAGAAGGAAGCCCCTTTGACTTCATTTAAATATTCGCTCCAACAAAGAAGATAATTTATATTCATTGTGAATGTTATTATAAGAGACATCATGACAACAAACAGCTGACACCTTTTGAAGGCTTAACGCACGCTGGGTTTTTCAAAGCCCTTCACATGCACGGACTCACTTAATGCAAAGCACAGTCCTTTGATGTCAGCCAGTCATTCTCCTGGTTCTTCAGCTGATGAAATTGTGGTAGTACAGAGAAGTTAAGTAACTTTTCCACTGTCACACAGTCAATCAGTGGTGGGCTAGGATTCAGACTCAGAATATCTGGTTGCAGAGTCCACACTTGTTTTCTTAGAATATTATAACAATTACATATAGTATGTGTGCATATTTAATAGTGTATAGTAGAAATATATAGATCTACACACACACACCTATCCAACTGTCCAGACAAAACAAAACCATTATCAAAATTCCATCTCCACGCGCTATTTTTTCACTCCACGCTAAGTGTAAGTACTTCTTTTAAAAGTATTTATAATTAACAACTCTTTATAATCATAATTTTAGGAAGTCAATATTTTGATAATGTAGTGTTTATTTTAATATTTATTTTTTATTGTGGTAAAAATACATAGCATAAATCTGTACTATATGTTAAGCATACAGTATAGTGGTGTTAGCTCTAGGTACACCATGGTATAGCAAATCTCCAGAATTTTTTCATCTCCCCAATCTAGGCCTATTAAACACCAACTCCCCAAGCCCCCTTCCCCTAGTCCTGGGTACACCATTCTACCTCCTCCTATGAACTTGCCTTTTCTACGTACTTGGTGTAAATGGAGTCATATAATGATTGTCCTTCTGTGACTGGCTAATTAACTTGACATAATGTTTTCAAGGTTCACTGCAGTTGTGGCAGATGCCAAAACGTCCTTCCTTATTAAGGCAGATAATATTCCATTGTGTGTAAAGACCACACTTCATTTAGCCATTTCCCTGTGGATGGTCATTTAGGCTGTCTGCATATCTTCATATTCTAATGGCTATGGGGTGCAGGAGCCTCCTTGAGCCCCTGATTTATTCTTGGGCATAGACACCTGCAAGTGGATTGCAGGATCGCACTGAGTTCTACTTTTAATTTTTTTTTAGGAATCGCCACAGTTTTCACAGTGGTTCCACTGGTTCGTATTCCCACCAATCGTGAACAAGGGTTCTGATTTCCTGCATCCTTGTCAACACTTATTTTCTGAGGCTTTGTTGTTGGTAATCGTCATCCTACCATCTGTGAGGTGGAGTTTGCACCGTTGTGGTTCTGATTAGCACTTCCCTTTCAACTGGTGAGTTCAGCCCCTCCGTCGGCAGCCCGTGGCCTGTTTGTACCTGTGCCCTTTGAGATCTTGGAGTATCTGTGAAGTCGGTGCCAAGGCCAATGTCGTGGAGCTCTCCCCCACAATTTCAGGTCTAATATGTAAGTTTTTAATCCATTTAGTGGTGATTTTTGTATATGGAGTGACATAAGGGTCTAATTGCATTCTTTTGCATGTGGTATCCAGTTGTCTAATATTTCTTTTTAATAATGCATCATATAACCTGTTTTGTGTATTTTAATTATGTCCATTTTTATTTTAAATAGTATCAAAATGAACAATTTTATACAAATCCTTGGCACATCAAGATTTCTGAAAACTGAATCCAGGTAAGGGCACTTCAGAGACTTTATGTGAACCATGAAGTCACATTTCAGAAAGGCTTTTATAGAGTTCCTATCTCTGCTGGGTTGATATCCAAGAGGTGAACACCTCTATCTAAGTCTATTTGACTGCAGGTGTCCCCCCTACCATTGGAGGAAGGCCCCCCCTGTGTCCTGCACTCCTGTGATCCTTCCTGCCCTGCAGGCTCCCTGACTCTGGGCTCAGCTGTGTGTCGGTGCCCTGGGCTGGAATGCAAGGACCTCAGCTGGGGACTGTAGAGAACAGAACACCATTCTCTTGCAGCCCAGGGCAGAGCTGGTTCCTTCTAAGGCTGTGACTGCTCGCAGACTTCTCTCCAGACGCTGGGGGTCAGGTGGAGATCCTTGTCACCCCTTGGCTGGAGGAAACACCGCTGTTCTTGCTTTCTTCATCACAAAGCATTCTCTTTCTGAACAAGGACGGGTCCTGAGTGCCTGAGACTAAACCTGGGCCTCCTCCCACAGCACAATATGACTTGCTTTTGTCCAGTGGACAGCAGCCTGCAAGAGGGAACCATGCTTGGCAGAGAGCTCATGTTGGCACTTCCTGTCTGCAGAGAACTTCTGCACTGTGAAAGAAAGATGAACAGCCCTGGAGAGACACAATTGCCTGGAGCAAGGCCCACATCTGGGGCAGCTCTTTACGTGGCTGGGATAACTGCTGCAGGCTACTCTTGGCCATCTACACCTCCCCTTGTTGGTTTTCTGTCACATGCACTTCTGTGCATGTGTCTGCTGAGGTCCTGGGAAGGAAAGATCGTTTGCCCAGGAACTTACCGAGGTGAGGCCTGGCCTGGCTGGAGCTGTGGGGATCTCTGCCCTGTGCAAGCAGTCAAGGCCCTGAAGCTTTGCAGAGGGCACTGCTTGTCACAGGTGGCAGGGAGATGGTTCTGAGGTCCCCTTGACTGCACACGAGGTTGGCTGCCTCTAGAAACAGAAGACTACCATGCTGAAAGAAGTGAGCTCCTTGAATTTACTGAAGTAGAGGCTTTGCAGGAAAAGGACAGGGGACTTGGCATCCTGCAAGAAAAAAATGAGCTTAGAAAATAATTGACTAAGGTTACATGTAGGAATGAAAGGAAATGGAGAAATGGAGCCCAGAGTTGCAGAGGACCCTACAGACTGGAGCAGCATCTGCCTCTCCATGTGTTAGTCAAGAGCCATGAGCAACCTGCTTAATCAAAATTAAGTAGAGTCATGAAAGGAAGAAATACAGACAGTAAAAATATGAAGCAAAGAGAGTGAAGAAAAAAATAATGAAATATAGCCACACCATAAAAATGCAAGAAATGTGGGAAAAGAAACTTAGGGCAGGAGGGGAAGCAGAAAGGATGAACTAAGAGTACAGATTTAAATCCAAATATACCAGCATTTCATTAAATAAAATGTAATTGATCCAATGATTGAAAAGCAAAACATTTCAGACTTGATACAAACACTCCAAGTATATTCTATTTGCAAAACGTGCATCTGAGACATAAGGATACCGAAAGGTTAAAAGATAAAATGGGGAGGGGGTGTTGCTATTTTAAGAATTAGCTATTAGAACACTTACGCACTCATATCGCTATTAGACAAAGTAGACTTTCAGGCAAAATAATATTAATGGCAGAAACAACTTTGCCAGAAACTCATAATAATCTTAAATTTATATGTACCTCAAGAAGTTTTAAAAACATGTCTAAATATTATATTTTAGAAAAAGGCAAAATTTATGAGAAGTTAAATTTCCTTTCAATATGACAAAGTTTAATATTTTTCTCACTATATCAAGTAATAACCACACCAAAATGAAAGAGGATACAGAAGATATGAACCATGAATGGAATGAAGTCAGTCTGTATAGAACAATGCTCCCAGAATTTGGAGTAAACCTTCTATTTGTGAACATATTGAACATTTAACAGGCCATATGCTGGCCACAAATGTATTTCAAATTATTGTAATCTAAGTATGTCCTTTGACCATAAACCAGGAGTCTGATGCCCGCTCCCCAACCCCGCAGGGGTTCCTGGCCTGGAACTGGGATGGGGTATCAGGGAAGTGGTGTTGGGCCCAAGTCACGGGTGGGCTGGGGCGCTGGAGTTGGGGCCAGGACATGCCTTGTAGATTCATCTGCTCTTCCTAGCTGGACACAGGTGGTCGACCAGTTGTCTCAATCTTTCCTCCAGGAAGAGCAAGTTGACCAGATATCTTTTTTGGATTTTTGTCTCTTTCTGTTACCTTTTCACTCTTCATCTGTCTCCCATGCTCTTCTCTCTCTCTCTCTCTTTTTCTCTTTCGCAGGTAGACCAGCTGTCCCTTGTTCCACCTGTGGGATGGCCTTTAAAGACAGCTGGAGGGAGGAAAGAAGGGTGGTTCTTTTCCTTTTTTATTTTAATGTATTTATTTAATTTATTTTTATTTAATTAAATTAATTCGTTAATTAATTAATTAATTTAATTTATTTTAATTTAATTTATTTTTGTGGTAGGTGGCTTACTCCTGAAGCTGTTCCAATACCATCCGGGGATCGACTATGACAATAGATCCCTGTTAAACCTCTATGTTTGTATATTAAAAATCGACTTGTAGATAACCCATGGACTTACTGAGCAATAACAGCACAAATTAGTAAATAATTTAAACTCAATACGAACGCAATGCACCTCATATCAAAAGTTGTCCATTGCAGCTGAATCATGCCTTGGAGGAGAATTACAGTCTTCAAGTCATAATTAGAAAGAGGAAGGCTAAAAATTTCATCCACCAAGCATCTGTCTCTAGCAGTTAGGAAAAAAAAAAAAGAATAAATTAAGCCAATGAGTAGGAGAAAGGACAGAAGAAAGAAAAGAACATAGATGAGTTACATGGAAAACCAAATTTGATACAGGGAATCAAAAGAAGAAGGGAGTCTGATCAGGAAGGCAAGAGAGGCCCAAACAGCATGTGCGAGAAAAGTGGACGGTGAGCCCAGAGATGCCGCAACACAAGAATAACAGCGGACGGGGGCGCTGGGGGTTTTCTTTGAGACTGAGCCTCAGGACTCAATCTCTACCAAAGTTCTTGCATCACCTTTTAAATAAAGCACAGAACATCCGTACTTTGAGCCCTGGGAAGGGAATTTTTAAATAAAAGTTGCCTGGTTTTTAATGGTTATTTTCAGGCGTTTCTGTTGTCTTAGTGGCCCAAGGCTACTGTAATAAAGTGCTGTACACAGGGGACTTGAAACCACAGAAATGCATTTTTCCCACGATTCTGGATGCTGGAGTTAGAAGCAGGTGCTGGGTAGCCCCCTCCCTCTGAAGCCCTGGAGAGCCCAGCTTGGGCCAGACACATAGTCTACGGTACTTCCTGGGCTCCCAGGCACCTGCTCCAGGCTGGACCTCCATGGTCACATGTTCTGGTGTCTTCTGCCCCCACAGGGCTGTCTTGGCATGGGACACCAGGCATGTTGGGTTACCCGACTCTAGGAAGGATGACCTCATCTTAAGGACTTTTATTTGCACATCATCTGTGCAGGTCACCCTGGTGTGGGGGCTTCAGTCAAAATCAGCTCTTACTTAGTGGTTCCATTGAAACTTGAGCTTGCAGGTCCTCAGGGCAAAACAAGACAGACTAAAATGGTGACGTTGTTCTGAAGAAATAAGGATAGGTAGAAAGGAGACAAACAGGGAAGGAAAGAGAGACTGTAGCTTAGATCTAAAGACTCCAGGAACACCCTCACCTCCACGCCCCAAACTGTTTCCTCCCAGACCTGAATTCTCTAAAGGACTGTAGGTCCTAGCCCAGTGTGACCTCAGCTAATTAGTGCCTGCATACCTTGTTAACATACCAATGTATTTTTAGACTAATTAAAAGAAGCCCAAGGAGAGAGATATTGTTAGAGACCGGTGATAAAAGTACAGTCTAAGCGCTATCCATTAACTAGCGTTCAACCTGAAGGTTGAGAGAACGGTTCCTCAGTGGCCTGCTCTGTGCTCCGTGATCAAAAGAATCGAGCTCCTCAGGCTGACAGCACCCCACACACCTCCCATGTTCACTGTTTAGTTACCTTTAAAAGAAGAAGCCTGAACCCCCAAAGCACATCTCACCCCGGAGCGCCCCCACTCCCTCTCCCTTTGAGGGTATATCCTTGCTCTACTTCTTGCTTTCCTGAATAAATCTGTGTACCTCTTTTGATGCAGTCTGGAATCCTTCCAGCTGGGTAAGTCAAGGACCTGCCAGGGCTAAGTTGAGATCCTCTCTCCCTCCTGGGGACCTGCTCAGACCCCACTGATGACAGTGTGAAGCCCACCGGGCCCTGGCCTGGGCAGCCCTGGGAACTGTCTTGCTGATCACAACACACAATGAGCACAATTTTCCAAATCACTGGGGTGGATTTTCCAGCTGGATGGTTACAATTTTCCAAATGGTTGAATTTGGAGTTGAATTTACTTAGAACTGACAACAACTTTAAGGCCTTTTGATAACAGTTGACCTTGTCAGTTTGGGAATATGTTTTTATTATTATTTTTGAGGATGTGCTGATCTAGTTTATTTTATTGAGTAGCAACAGAAGAAGCTCAAGACCCATGCATATCTAATTATCCTTCCTCAGATTGGTGTTTCAGATGTGAGGAATGGACTCTGGTTTGCCACTGTTTGCAGGAAGACATGTGGCACTCCTCACCTCTGGGGCCAGTGAAGGAGAAGTCCCCGTCCTCTCCTGAAATCAAGGGACAAGGAGCTTTACTGAGCAGGACATGCCCTCAGCTTCCTTTGCTTGCCAGATGCTCTAAGATGTATTTTGTGTTTATATTGTTGCAATTCTATGACCTTTCCACTTAGCAGGAACAGTCTCTGAGCTCTAGGACAGTATTCCCACATGGGATTTTGCATTTCTACCTAATGTTCTGGAGCCTTTGGCTTCAGTGTAGACAGTTTCTTAATTCTGCTTTCCACAGCAATGATGAAAAGCTTTCAAAGAGATAGTTCTGTCACATTTTACTGCTATAGAACATAGAGTTAAAATGTCAGGAAAACATTCCCAAAGCCAAAAGGAGTTTTGAAAATTTTAGCTAACTGACCTGAAATGTATCTGGCTTTATTGAGATGTCCACAACCCTCCATCTGCCTAACATCATGCAAACATAAATTTAATCCCATTGCTGGGTCTGACTTTACTACACCTGCTTTTCATTGTTTTATTTCAAAATTGCCATTGCAAACAGAGGCATCTGTGTGAATTTTTCTCATCAACTTAGTGAAAACATTAAAATACAAAGCTGGGTATGGTGGTGCACACCTGTAATCCCAGTACTCAGGAGGCTGAGACAGGAGGATCACAGGTTCCAGGTCAGCCTCAGAAACTTAGGGAGACCCTGTTTCAAAATAAAAACAAAATAGGGCTGAGGGTGTAGCTTGGAGGTAGAATGCCTCTGGTTCAACCTTCGGTACAAAAACATTAACAAATATTAAAATACAAGTATGAAATCGGCACTACTGGAAAATATTGAACATATGAGCACACACACACAAAACTATTATATATATATATATATATATATATATATATATATATATGATCTCACTGCATGTTTCCAACAGCTTTCTGAGGTGGGTAGAAAAGGCAAATAGAAAATACATAATATGTCAAGAACATGAGCCCTCAGAGATGAGACATGAGGGCAATTGATCAGCAAACAGGGAATCATAAATTTAACGTCCATTACCTTCTAAAGTTCCATCTGAAATCCTGCCATCAATCTCCTTACTGGGAGCTGGCGATTGGAAATGTCTTGGGGAAATGTTTAACCCAGAAGTGGTGGTGAAGGAGATAGACCTCTTATCACAGGAAATGGAACACAACTGATACATAGAGACACATGTGCTAGAACTATAGGACCAGGATACCAGGTGTGCTATGGACAGAGACTGTGCTCCTCAAACACATCTCCATACTTTTTATCCAGGCCCCTTGGGCACATGCAAATGACAAATTTTGCTTAGTGTGTACACAATTTCTTCCTTTCTTTTATATATATATATTTGAGACAGGGTCTTGCCAAGTTGCCCAGGCTGGACTTGAATTTGTGATCCTCCTGCTTCAGCCTTGTGAGCAGCTGGGATTACAGGAATGTGCCACCATGCCTGATCTTATATGCTTAATTTCTGGAGAATCCTTAGAATTAACAGGTTCTGTCTGTGCTGTCGTTGTTCATTTATGTGTATATTTCCTCAGGAGACTGGAAGTCTTTGAGGTGTTATAACCGATGTATTCCTCTTCATAGCCTTATTAATCAGCACAAGATGAGCACAGGAAACACTTCAGAGTGAATATTGGCAGATAAGTAGACAGATGGGATGTCTTTCTCTTCTATACTTTTCTAAGGTAGTTTGTTAAATTTTGTTGAACTGAGAGAATTGACATAAAAGTAACAAAGTGTTTAGAAAAGCCCAGAACATAAGTGGCAATGCTGTAAAGATACGTTCATCCATCGCATGTTTCGAAGGGATTACCTGCGCTGGGAACTGTGAGGTGGTACTTATCCAGGAGAAGGCAAGTGGATTTGTACCCCTGCCCATAGAGAGCCCCTGATGCAGCCAAACTCTGTTTATCAGGATGATTTATATCTACCAGATGGGGTGAGATCAGCACTGTAGAAATGAGCAATATATTATTTGCAGGGATTTAGTGCTTGAAGGAGATTCTAGGCCCTTTCGAAGCTCCACTAGGTTATCTTTTCAAACATTTGGTGCTCAGGAGGGGTTTGGAACACAGCCCAGGGACAGTCCCCAGGGTTGCATTAGAGCTGCGCATGGAAAGTTAGTGAGAACGTATGGTAAAAAGCTTCCAGGAGGCTGCTCACCGCTGTTGTCTAGACAGAGATCTCTGAACTCTGCTTTCGTGCCGATGTCCCTGACAAGTCACTAGGAATGCAGTGTTCTGTCCTTAAAATGTCCCATCCTCTTCTTCAAGTCTGATCCCAGGTGGATTATTCTGACCACGTCATGCCCTTCAACATCCATGATTGGTGTGGGCGTAACTTTATCTAATCATGGCACTATGGATTGAAAGGAGTCCGGATTCACATGTTGAAGCTCTAATCTCAAGGTGATGATAATAGCAGATGGGGTCTTTGCGAGGTGATGGAGGTTAAGTGGGGTCATGAGGCTAGGAATCTCGTGATGGGATTAGTGTCATTATAAGAAGAGACACCAGAGCCTACCTTGTCTCTCCCAAGTGAGGACAGAGCAAGAAGACGCTGTCTGCAAGCCAGAAAAGAAGGCCCTTACCAGACCACACTGGCACCTTGACCTCAGACTTACGCCTTCCAGACTGTGAGAGACGGTGCTGTCCATTGCTTTGCTTATTGCTTACGACATTGTTAGGTGCAGCCAGGTCAAGCTGCAAAATTAAAGGTCACAAAACTGGTGTGCATAATGAATGACGTTTCAGTTGTTGGAAAATGGGCTGCATCCCAGCCTGGAGTTTATTTCTTAGTCAGTGCTATGTGGCAAATGGCAGAGACATGTGGTACATGGGGGACAAAGTAGACCAGGGAAGGGCACCTGATCCTTTTGCCACCACATCCTCCAGGTAGTGACAATGTTGAAGAGACAGAGCTTAGAAGTCAACATGCTCAGCCAGGTGCAGTGGTGCACACCAGTCATCCCAGTACTCAGGTGGCTGAGGCAGGAGGATCACAGGTTCGAGGCCAGCTCCAGCAACTTAGGAAGACTCTGTGTCAAAAAATGGGTGGGGGGGTTGGGGTTGTAGCTCAATGGTAGAGCACCCCTGAATTCAATCCCCAGTACTGGGGTGGAGGAGAGGAGCAACAACAAAATAAATAAGCATGCTTAGTTCTTCCAAAATTCGAGAGTCCCTGGCAGCCCATGGAGGGCCACGCCAACCTCTCAAACAGCACCTTTGCACCTGCTGGATGGATGAAGATGCGATCTGTCGCCCTCTCACACCAGCAGCTTAGTCAGATGCAACACTGTCCTTAGAAATGACCTCAAGACCTCAATAAACATGAGACATTTCTAAGGACAAAATTGCCTTAAAATTTTGTTTAGAAATTTCACCACTTTAGAGAAAGAAAGGAAATGTCTCTCTAAGTGTTGCAAGCAGGATCTGAAAGAATGATGTGACCAAAACATGTGCAGCAAAAGTCAACGTTTACTGTTTCTTCATATTTTCCAGTAACTCCCAGTGCTGTGGCTTGGTGGTCATATTCTGAGAGGACTATCTTATGTCATCTGGGGAGGGTATCAGTCCAAGGCTGTGTAGTCCAATGTTGTTGGAAAGGATCTCTTAGAGAATGGGGTGGGAGCCTTTTCTTCAGTCAGAATTCTTTCCTGGGTGTCTGCCTGCACAATGCCCCAACAGGCCTAGCATCCAGATCCTGCGGGGCAGAGTGCTCGCTGGGGCAGGGCCCTGTCCATCTTGAGGCCCTGCCCAGCCCTTTCTGCTGGTGCTCCCCCATCCTCCAAGTCCCTGAACCTTCCCTCGACTTCTTACCTCTGTACAGGGCTCGAGAATTTCAACACTAGGTAAAGGAGCTTTACTTGGCTTGATGTCCATGAGTCTACACAGCAGACAGGAACAATTATCACCTTTGGAAAGACGAGAAAGCTGAGATTCAGAGCACCCAGGTCATTTTTTCATTACCTCCCCTTCTTAGCGATGGGTCTTGGACATTGCTGCATGGCTGGCCTCCTCCTAGCGAAGGCACTCAGACACCACATGAGAATGGATGCCGTTCTCTCCCAGAACTTGACTTCTTTCAGTATCCATTTTCAAGGACAATTTCCAGCACGAAGAAAGTAAACCACAATCCAATGCAGAGCCTTTGTTATTTCTCTCTTCCTTAGTGAAGGGCGCATTGAATTTCAGACTGTGCAGCTGCTGGCACAGAGTCAGATGGGAATGCTCACTCTACCTCAACAACGGGGGACAGATGACGTCGTCACAGGTGCCTCTTCCTTCCTGTCCCTACCTGGTGTTGATGAGAACCAGGAAATGATGGAAGGGGGTATTCTGTTCAAGACAGCACATGGGTAGGAAGGGGTCGCTCGCTTCAGCTCCATCCTTACAAAGGGCAGAATTTAGTTGATGTCTTAGAAGTGCAGAGTTTTGTGGTCATGGAATGAAATGGCATTTCACTAGATGATTGGTTACCTAAACCCAGTCCCAAGGCACTGTGGCTTTTTGTTTTTTTCCCCCCCCAGGTAAATAAACAGATCATGAACATGAAGGAGAAATCAAAACACCATCTAATTATTTTCGGATCATTGTGCTCAGCTCCAAGCAGACACAGCTAGAAGGGGGGAGCACTCCCAGGTTGGGGTCACAGCCCATCTGGGCCTCGCACCCATTGATATTCCACAAGTCATTATAACTATACGGTACTTAAAATTCTAATTACACAAACTTTCTCCTGTCTTCCAATTCCAATAAAGGAATGGACATCTAAAATAAACTCTCCTTGGATGAAGTTCCCCAAATACTCAATTCCCAAATCCCTACCCTTGGTTTCCTCCTTCTTCTGGGCCCAACCAGAGGGTGCTGCCTGGAGGTAGAGTCTGTCCTTCCCAGGTGCCTGCCCTAGGTCTGGGTTCCTGGTCCAGCAGCTTGCACGCTCCCCTTCCCGCCTCACATCTGGGTCCTGCATGGCAAGTGTTTGGGAGTTCATCCCTGAGCATCTCCCTGAAGGCCCTTCCCCAAGGTGTGGGAGGTGTTTCGGTAACACCCAGTGTCCCTGTAGCAGGTAGGTATGAGGAGCTTGGCTGTCTGCTCCAGCCCAACAGTCTTGAACCCTCTTCAACAGGCTCTTCAACAGACTCACAGCACAATAGGATTTCTCCCGCGTTCCTCTGTGTGTCCCCAAACCTTACATTAAAACAAGTGTCTTATGTACTTCAGAGATGTTCTTTCCTTAGGACCCCTTCCCACGCTTTCACAGTTCTTACTCTCAGGAAAGTTGACTTTATAAGTGGTTTGAGCCAGTTTGATTACAAGGTGGCACACGCTTGTAATCCCAGTACTTGGGAGGCTGAGACCGGAGGATCTGGGTTCGCGGCCAGCCTCAGCTACTTAGTGAGGCCCTCCGCAACTTAGTGAGACCCTGTTTCAAAATAAAGAATAAAAAATAGGGCTGAGGGTGTAGGTTGGAGGTAGAATGCCCCTGGATTCAATCCCCAGTACTGAAAAAAAAAAAATATATATATATATATATATATATATATGAATAAAAAATAAGTGATTTGAATCCTTCTTGCTCCTGCATTCTTAAATCTAACTAATTCACATAACTGACAGTTAAAATTGGGTGAAAAACTTTTACAGGTTGACAATCTATGTGAGATCAGATAGGCTTTGCAAAATTCATCTTCAAACTAAGTAGGATATGAGCAGGAAACCCTAGACAGGAGCGGGAGAGGCCCTCCGACCCTCTGGCTCTTGGAGCCAGCCCTGAGGAAACCGACTTGCCTTCTGACTGAGCAGCAGCACACACTCCTGCTGAACGGGGAGTGTCTCTGTGCCTGTGGACCTGGCCTCTCTAGGGCAGTGCATCCAGAGCCCCTTTGCACATGTGTGTATGTATGTGTGTGCGTGTGTGCACATGTATGTGTTGTGTATATTCATACTGAATCCATGTGAAAGCTAGAAATATTAGTTTCACAGGTGCATTACTCTCATGGAACCTTGAGGGTTTGATAAGATGCTTAAATTCATGGACTAGAAGTGGGCAATGCCAACACTGACTAAACACATTTTAATGCAGGTAAAGTACTAAGTAGATAAATCCATGTGACTGACAGGGCTGCCTCTGTCATCTATGTGTGCATACATCAGTCTATCATCTATCTAGTTATTTCTTTTTCAATTGTCTATGATCTATGTACCTATAGATCGACCTACCACTTATTTATCCGTATATCCATCCTTATCTGTCTATATCTATCTGTCATCATCTATGCATTTATCTCTATCAATCATATATCATTGATGTATTTATATACCTGTGTACCACATATTTATCTGTGTATCTACCTATCATCTGTCTGTCTATGTCTATCTATCATCTACCTATCGGTCAGTTGTATATCTATCTGGATCTTCTATATATCAATCTAGCATCTATATATCTGTCTGAAATTAGCAGTCCACTTGCAGGAAAAGTACCCACAACCACAAAGCCTCAAATGGTACTGCATCCCTACACAGACTGTTTCTTGAATGTCAGAAAATCTTTTCCTTCCCAAGTGGAAAAAACATTATTATTTTGTGTTAAGTTGTACATAAGTGCCCCCAAATCTCACCCCAGTGCCATGAGGACCCTTCTCAGTGGTCACTGTGATAGAAGTGGGTGCAGCAAGTATACTCGCTCTGCCCTGGGAAGAGGACCCAGCGAGCTCACTCTCCACCCGTGGCTGAGAGGCGTCAGTCGCTAGTGCTAATGTCCCAGCCAATGACACTCTCGTCACAGACCTGCAGCCTGCCTGAGGGAGAGGCTGCCAGCTGATTCATTTTCTTAATCTACAAAGATAAATGCCATGTCACACTAATGGAAAGATATTATTCACATTTATGAGATTTTTTTTCCAGAGAGGAAGAACTTCTAAAAGGCTTTCCAGAGCCATACTGACTTTGCTGTATTTTTCTGTGAGTAGAAGTTGTCACCAAAAACAGACGTTCACTGACTGAGTTGCCCAAGTTCCTCTGGCTTCACAGGACAAGGGGTCCAAGAGCCTGTTTTAAAATACACATCTTTGGGTCAGAAATAGATTGAAAGTTGGTCATGTTGATGTTTTATGAAGAATGGATAGAATAAAGTAAACATCTAGGAGAATTAATTCTTCAATTGTCAAAATCCGTGTACTTCATCATGGACGAATGTTCTTTAGAATACTTGGTACAAAGGCTAAGCTGAGACAACTGAGGACTGGGATCAGTCCAGGAGCACCAGGAATCCTGCTCAGGTTTTACAGTCACAGGAAGCTCCCGCCACTGTGTGAATTCTAATCCTTTGTGAAAGTTCTAATAGAAAAGCCATTACAAACACTCACATCTTCATTATCAAGTAGTGAGAGATTTCTAATGAAGCATTATATTTCTCTCAAAATTAAACTCATTGCAAGTTGGATTAAGAAAGAAAAGCCACTTTGCAGTGTCCCCTGAATAATCACATCTCTTGTGCATTTTTTCTTGCATCAAGGCACCACAGAATCTCGATATGAGACAATCATGAACCATAATTTAAGATGACAGAATATTTACTGGTTTTCTTTGAAGGACAGTGCCATTCAAATAACACATTGGAAATGTGTACAACACCCTGCAGGAATTTTCATGGACATAGGATGGGTCATCGATAAAGTACAAAAAAGTACAAAAGAGCCAAACTTTCATGATAGAAAGTATCATGACCCTTATAATTTGAGATTCTTCTGTGCTAGACACTTTCATCCATCTTCTCACATAGCACCTGTCTTGTCAGCTTTCCATCTCTGTGACAAAATGCCAGAGAAAATCAACTTAAAGGAGGAAAGTTTTATTTTGGCTTGCGGTTTCAGAGGTTTCAGTCCATGGTCCTTTGGCTCCATTGTTTCTGGGACTGTGGAAAGGCAGGACATCATGACAAGGAGGGCATGGTGGAGCAGAGCTGCCTAGTTCATGGTGGCCAGAAAGGAGAGAGAGAGGGAGAGAGGGAGAACGAGGGAGAGAGAGGGAGAGAGGGAGAATGAGGGAGAGAGAGGGAGAGAGGGAGAGAGAGAGAGAAAGAGAAAAGAAGGAGGAGAGGAGGAGGAGGAGGAGGAGGAGGAGGAGGAGGAAGGAAGGAAGAGGGAGGAGGGAGAAGGTAGGAGGTAGGAGGAGGAGGAGAAGGAGGAGGGGAAGGAGAAGAAGAAGAGGGAGTAGGAGAAGGAGAAGAAGAGAAAGAGAAGGAGAAGGAGAATAAGAAGAGAAGAGAGAGATTTCCAGGGACAAGATATGATCTTTGAATGCACACCACCAAGAACATACTTCTTGCAACTAGACCCTGTCTCCTAAGTTTCTACCACCTCCTGACAGTCCACTGAATCACGAGTCTGTCAGTCCACCAGTGGGTGATCCAGTGGTGAGGTTAGAGCCCTCATAATGATCACTGGAGACCCAGCCTTCGATGCAGTAGCCTTTGGGTACATCCAGATCCAAACCCTAACACCACCTACTGGCAGTCCTGTGTGGTTGACTTGTACATGCTGTGGATGGATGGCTGAAAGGCTCAGTGTTAACTGCGTGGTTAGTGTAAATGGCTCCTCAGGTGATACTGGGGACTGTGATGGACAACCTGCATGTCTTGGGGTCAGAGTCTGGAGACTTCATGTCGCAGGCTGCTGCTGCTGCTGTGGAATGCTGTGATGAGATTAGAAGTGTTCGCCCATGGATGACACGGAGTCAGAATTATTATTAGAGACAAAGGGGGCTGGAGAGAAGACAGAGATATCCTGCTTTCCTTTAACCAGTGCCTTTCTTTTATTGAAGGTTTTAACCAAAACATTGTAAAAATGATTAAACACAGGAGCCAGTAAAGCAGTCATGGGGTGAGTCAGCGAAAAGCAGTAAGGCAGTCAGGGATGAATCAGGGAAGGAAAGGGTGAACAATTCTGGGGAATGTTAGGGTCCACCTGCTTATAGTCCCATTTGATCCTTGGAAAATTGCTTGCGTGCAAACAAACTTCCACTTGGGTAGGCAGTTTGTGCCCCTCCCAAGCTGGACCAAGGTGACCTCAGAGCTGATGACTAAGAAGACTTCCACCAACTTCATTTCTGGCTTGTGTTAGTGCAGCAGACTGTGTCTGTACAGGAGGTGCGGAGGTCTCTGCCTACCCGGGGCTGCGGAAGCCGAGCACCCTGGACAGGCTGTGGGGATCTCTGAGCGCCCTGTTCTTCAGTGGGGACCATCCTGCTCTGGACCAGCTATCTCCAGTGTCTAGAGAAGGGATTTATGTTGGAACCTTAGGTTCTATCAGTTACTTCATCGTGGCCGGTATTACTTGGTTAAAGTAACTCTATGACTGTTAAATTAGGAAAAACAAAACACTTTTTAGTTTCTTCTTATAAATTCTTTTAAGACAAATTTGGTTTAATTAAACAAAAAATGGGTGAACTAGGCCTGTTCTTTTAGGAAATATATTCAACTGGGGATTTTAAGACTTTGATTTCTTGTCTATTTTTTCTCTAACTACAAATGGACTCTCAAAATGGAACACTCCAGGCCATGGAGTCAAGTTTGCATGTTTATTAGGAATTCAAGGTGGTAAATTTTTCTCTTTTATTTGCTTTACTGGGGAAGGGAAGAAAATGGTGCAGGCAATTCCTCTGTTATGTTTCCAGCAGACCATTAAATACCACAGCCCTCTCCCGATGTGCCTGTGGTCCGGGGTCTTCATTTAGCTTGTTTTTGCTTTATTTTTCCTTTGAGGTACTGAGGGGCATTCTACCTCTGAGCTCCACCCCCAGTCCTATTTTTTATTCTTTATTTTGAAACAGGGTGTCACTAGGTTGCAGAGGGCTCACTAAGTAGCTAAGGCTGGCTGCAAACTCGGATCCTCTGGTCTCAGCCTCCCAAGTACTCGGATTATAAGCATGCACCGCCATGCCTGGCTTTGTTTTTGCTTTTGTCCTCCAGTATCAAAGTCTATCACTGAACCTTGTTATTTGACTTCAGCTTTAAAATTCTAGATAACTCTATTAGTAGACATGAACTTGCTTAGAATGGCTCAGCTCTTAACTTGTCACGGTGTGTTGGCACCTTGCTGTCCCTGACCCCTCACCAAGAACATGCCATGAGCAGCCTGACACCATCTCCGGTAGCCAGTGGAGACTCCCATCATGCAGGTTAGAAAGTAAAGAGTGTTATGGATCCTCCAACTTCACCTGTGGCTAAGCCAATGTAAGTACAGAATCAAAAGCTAACGGTGAAGCCAGGCATGGCGGCATACACTTGTGATCCCAGTACTTGGGAGGCTGAGACTGGAGGATCATGGATTCAAGTCCAGTCACAGCAATTTAGTGAGGTCCTCAGCAACTTAGAGAGACCCTGTTTCAAAATAAAATATAAGAAGGGTTGGGGATGTAGCTTGGAGGTAAAAATGCCCCTGGGTTCAATTCCCAGTACCATAAATGAATGAATGAATGAATGAATGAATGAATGAATACATAAATAAATAAATAAATAAATAAATAAATAAATAGTTAAAGGGGAACTCTAGACTCTACATCTTCCATCTGGACCATTCCACAGGAACTTCATTCATGGATCTGTAAATATATTTCCCTTAAATATCAAGGGAAATATATTTCCCTTGGGAAACTTCACAACTACTAACCTACATATAATATGTGTTTTAGATTCTACATGAAATGTCTAGGTTATATCTGTGAATCGAGACATGTACAGATAGTCTTCCATTTAGATTTTTCTGTTTATCCAAAAATTATCATGAAAATAATGATTGCATGAAAAATAACAGATCTGTATCTTTATATGGTTTCTTCAGAAAAGGAATGTAAAAATATTTCTTTCTTTTTTGTGGTATTGGGGATTGAACCCAGGGGTGTTCTACCTCTAAGCTACACCCCAGCCCTATTTTTTATTCTTTATTTTGAAACAGTCTCACTAAGTTGCAGAGGACTTCACTAGGTAGCTGACTTTAATATTTTATATTTCTGACTTTAATTTTCACTTCAGATGTAAATACGAAACATTCATCATGATCACTTAAGTTTTTATATAAAGATGTTGATGACAGTTGGTTTTCGGAGAAAGGTATTTTTAGACAAATGAACAAAGTTCAACTGAAATTTTATCATAAAAACAGAATTATTATAGTTATTATGTAGTTAATTTAAGTACTTTAAAGGCATTTTATTGTATCAAAGTATTAAAAGTGCTTTTTGAAACTATCAAAAAATTTTCTTTGAAATGTTCAGAAACTTTTGAATGACTGCTTTTGTGCACTAAAATTATTGCCATTTTTGTTTTGAAATGTTCCAATACTAGATAATCCACTTTAGGAAGTAGACCTTTGCTTCCTGTTTTCAGTCTCTTACTGAAATTGTGAGTCACTTTAACCCAAGCTCCTGGGGCTGACAGGAGGCATTCCCTTTCCATCCCAGCCAGTACATGAGGCTGGGGGAGGGCTAATGTGACCCACCATAGGGATGGTTGCAGGGTACTACACTGGTACCAATGATCTGTGTGACAATCCAGCACCAGGATGGACGTGTCAAAGAGTTCAGCTTAGTGTAAACTGGAGTGTGAGAAGTGGCACCATGGTGCCTCCTGTCCCTCTGAATTCATGACAAGATTACCACCCCTTTCCAGCCATCAGAAGGACCAAGGTGCTTTAATTTCTAAATCTTACCTGTGGTAGGTGGTAGTTTTTTTTGTGTGTGTGTGTGTGTGTGTGTGGTACTGGGGGATTGAACCCAGGGGCTTTCTACCTCTGAGCTATATACCCCCAGACCTATTTTACTCTTTATTTTGAAACAGGGTCTCACTAAGTTGTGGAGGGCCTCACTAAGTAGCTGAGACTGGCCACAAACCTGTGATCCTCTGGTCTCAGCCTCCCAAGTACTGGGATTACAAGTGTGTGCCATCACACCCAGCTTAAATGGTAGTTTATAAGGGTGGGAAAAATGTGTCTTACTGGCTGCCATACCCAGACCTGTGGACAGTGGAGACCAAATGAGTGTCCACTTCCTGGGTGAGTGTCTGAGTTTATTTAAGTGTTTCTCTATCCATTGCCATTTATCTAGATTCTACCCTTTCTCTGTCATCATCTCATGGTATGTGTGTACATGGGGCTTGGAGGTACATGTGATTGCTGGCTTCTTCTCTGGCCACATCAGCCATGTCCGGTTCGCTCTACAATGGTTTCAACTCTGCACATCCTAACACTTGCTGATTTTTTGCAAATACCTTGGACATGATATAACAGCACATTGTTCTTTTGATTTGCATTTAACAGAATATGGGTAATGCTATCTTTTCAGAAGATGGCTTTCCATTTCCTGACTCGTACATGACCTGTTCATGAGTAGCCGAGAGTCATGCGGTTGACTTTTCCTTCCTGCTATTTGCTATGAGCTAAACTGTCTAGCCCAGTGTTTATGTTAGCATCATAAACCCCAGTGCCTCAGAGTGTGACTGTCCTTGGAGACAGGCCCTTAAGAGGTGGTCAAGTAGGGGGGCCCTGGTCCAATGTGACTGGTGCCCTTATAAGAAGAGGAGATCTGGACACAGGCGCACACATAGGGACAGCCCTGTAAGGACCTGGGGAGAAGATGGTGTCTGTAAGTCCAGGAGAGAGGCCCTGGGAGGAGCTAGCCCTGCTGCACCTTGATCTTGGACTCCAGCCTCTAGACTATAACAAAACAAATTTGTTTTTTTCTATAAGATTCTGATTATTGTTGTTGAAATGAACACAGTGGCCTTAAAAGTATGTTCATCTTGTTTCTAACAATCTTGCTGTCCAGTGGTCCTGAGGGTCAAGGGGGCCATGTCCAGTGGTTCTGAGGGTGGAGGGAGCATGTCCAGTGGTCCTGAGGGTGGAGGGGGCCATGTCCAGTGGTCCTGAGGGTGGAGGGAGCGTGTCCAGTTGTCCTGAGGGTCAAGGGGGCCATGTCCAGTGGTCCTGAGGGTGGAGGGAGTGTGTCCAGTGGTCCTGAGGGTGGAAGGAGCGTGTCCAGTGGTCCTGAGGGTGGAGGGGGCAATGTTCAGTGGTCCTGAGGGTGGAGGGAGCGTGTCCAGTGGTCTTGTTGATGGAGGATGCTGTGTCTAGTGGTCCTGATGGTGAAAGGGGGCATGTCCAGTGTTCCTGAGGGTGGAGGGTCTGTGTCCTGCCCCTTGGGGACCTGGCTGGACACACACCTACCTGTGTGGAGAACACTGCCTCCTTACCTAGCATCTCTCCAGCAGAACACTGCTGTGAAGCCTCTGGCACCGTCTCACAGCAGGGCGGTGGGTGGGTTTATGAGGGAGTTGTGTGGGTGATGTGGTGGTTCACATCAGCCCTGCTCTGTGGGTACCCTGCACATCTTCAGTGCAGATGCTGACTGGTGCTGTCAAGGAGTCCATGTCGGGGGAGCCCCACATTGTGTTTTTATTTACACAGCCACGTTCAGCATCATGCTGAGCATGTTCCAGACTAATGACACATTGCGATGCACACCCCATAGCCAGGCTGCAGAAGGTCCCACGAGGCTCCCCTCTGTACCTCCGTAGGACCAAAGCTCCAGCCCCATTCTGTCCTCTAGCCTGGCTTCTTCCAGAATGTCATGGTGCAGGGTCATGGGATACTGTGGCCTTTTGTCTCTGACTCTCACCTGCTCACATGTGCCGAAGGCCCGGTCCCAGCTTGGCTCTGCTAGAGGTGGTGGAGCCTTTAGGAGATGTGGCCTAGTGGCAGGTCTGAGGTCGCTGGGGGCGTGCCCTTCTAGGGGCTACTGGGACCTCTGTCTCTTTCTCTTCACTCATTCCTGCACTGGCCTTAAGAGCAGTTTTGCGCCACTGTTTGTCCCCCTAGGACATGTAGACACAGCCCCCAAAACAACGGGGCCAACAGACCACGGACTGAAGGCTCCAAAACTGTGAGTCAAAAGAGACCTTCCCTCTTATGAGCTAATCACCTCATTACAGTGATGGGAAGTGGACTACCACATTCTTCTGCCTTCTTTTTGTATCAGAGTTTCCATCTGAGAGTGGGATGGGGAGGTACTGTCTGTCGGAGGTTTGTTTGAGGAGAGAGAAACAAAAGAGTAGTCCAACAATGGGAGATTAAGTGTGCCAGGAAATGGTGGTAGGTTGCGGAAGGCCCTAGAAAGGCCCTTTGAGCATAGCTCCATGACAGTCGGCAGGAAGCTGTGGTCAGAGGGGCATTTGAGGTGGGAGCAGGTGTTTGGAGCCAGGTCAGGGTCTTCTGTGGGTGGGAGACTGGTTTCAGTGGAGGATGGGGTTACTGTGGGGATGGTGTCAGGCACCCAAAGCCACACACTGTAGGGCTCACTCGTGAACCCCAGATCACTCAGAATCCCAAGAGGGTAGCTCTGCATGAGAAGCCAGGAGCCAGCTGCTGAGCCTGAGAAAGAGGGGGCGAGGGACCCCTGCCACAGATGACCAAACAGAAGGGCCAGCAGGTGAGGAATGGGGCATGTGCGTGGGGCAGGCAGGGACAAGGCACATCTGCCTGAGATTGGCAAGGAGAAAGAACAGGGTCAAAGCCCCAGAACAGGAAGTGACGGGATCCTTATGACTGTAGTACATTTCTGTGTATTTAGTTTCCCTATGTTTGAATACTTAGGTTTCTTGAAAAAATTCTGTTGTTAATAACAGTTCAATAAAAATATCCATAAATGATTACGGGTACTTCTTAGGATAAATTTGTAGACATGAAAATCTCATATTGAGCAAAATGTTTACAATTCCCTACTACCCATGGTCCAATAGCTGAACACTGGATTGCATAGTTCGTGAGCACTAATGTCCTACGTGTTAAAGCTTGCTGAATTTGACAGGCAAAATAGCACCACCTGTTTATCTAGCATTGTTCTGAATAACAATGACTTGGAAGATTTTCTTTGCTTTTCATATTTGTGCCTTCATAAATTGCTTGTAATTTTTTATTTTTCTAAAATTTCTGAGGAATTGTATTGTCCCTTTGAATTTATTATGAATAGCTTCTCAGATGGTATTTGTTGTAAATTTCATTTAAGCCTAACGTTTTTCTTTAAAAATTGGTTATAATAATGATGATCAAAAAATTACACAATTTGGACTATTCTAATCTAACAAGATTTTTCATCTTCAATATTGATTTTTATTTCTGCCCTATCACTTCTGCTTTTCATTTGTTTTCACTCATTTTATTTCTGGTCTTCCTTCATTGTCTTTTAAAGCCAGATCTCTCTGTTGTCATTTAATTCTGTTCTATCATTATTTTATCTCTTCTGTAAAACACCAACTTCTATTTAAAATTATTGAGAACACAAAGAACATTGCTGGCTAAATTTCATTTCTATCCCTATAGTGAAAATCTCAGAATTAGTAAAATATGGGATGTGGCTCCCTGACATCAAGTTATGTAAGTTTTCCAAATTTAAATCCTGATTTTTTTAATTCTGTTTGTTTAGGAGTTAGATAAATACTATTTGTATTTACTAGCATCAATGCAGAAGTATGTATATTTCATCAACTCACCTTCTAGAAATGGCTCAGCCTTCTCATGCTATGCTCAACTTCACTGTCTAATATCACAATTGCTGAGAATATGTAGTTTGCATATTTAAATTATTTCATAATTTAGTTCATTCCTTGTCACTATAGCTAACATGTTTGAGTAATTACTTTGTGTCTGGCAGAATTCTAAGTGTGTTGTAAGTTGGTTAATTTAATCCTGAAACCAATTCTATGAGATGGACACCACTGGCATCCCCACTTTTTTTTATGAGAAAGCAAACAAAGAGAGACCAGGTAATTTGTCTAAAATAACTCTCCTAACTACAAAAGGTGACAGTTGAACCCAGGCATTTGAGTGCAAACCCTGTCAATTTAACTATGTTGTAAGATGACTTTATTTGGGAGCTATAATTAGAAAATGCAGAATAGGCCAGGCGTGGTAGTGTACACCTGTAATCCTAGTACTTTGGAGGCTGAGACAGGAGCATTGCAGGTCTAAGCCAGCCTCAGTAACTTAATGAGACCCTGTTTCACAATGAAAAATAAAGTGGGGCCAGGGGTATGGCTCAGAGATAGAATGCCCTGGGTTCAATCCTCAGTGCCAGAAAAAAATAAAAGAATAAAGAAAGAGAGAGAGAAAGAAAAGAAAAAGAAAATGCAAAATAGAGAAAACATTAGGGTAAACAAATATGGCCAAACAGGAAGAAGAAAGGAAATGAAAACGGTCTTAAAGTTAGTATCAGCTAGTATTTTGAAAGTGTCAGCCAGGTGTGGTGGCACACGCTTGTAATCCCAGTACTTGGGAGGCTGAGACCAGAGGATCCGGGTTTGTGGCCAACCTCAGCTACTTAGTGAGGCCCTCTACAACTTAGCGAGACCCTGTTTCAAAATAAAGAATAAAATATAGGGTTGGGAGTGTATCTCAGAGGTAGAATGTCCCTGGGTTTAATCCCCAGTACCACACACACACAAAAAAAGAAAGTGTCAGTTAGAAGTATGTTGGAAGTATTTCTTTAATTTGATAGAGGAATGAAATTTCAATGTGCAAAGATTAATGAAAATGAGTATGATTTTATACTTACTATTCAATTCACAAAGGTATTAAATTGCTGAATTCATCTGCTTGCCTGTGCAGTGTCAGATTGTTTTAAATGGAAATGAAATATTACCAAAAATGAAAAGAAGTCTTTCTCTAGAAGTGGGCAGAGTGTGGAACTGTGGTTCATGGCCATGCTCCGGAACACTAACTGACCAAACACTTGAGTGAACAAGCTCTTGAATGGCTACTCAGTGTTCACCACGAGCTAAGCCTGTTACATGATCTTTAACATCAGTTTCTAATTAAAAACATCAAAATTCAGAAATGTAGAGTCAAAACGTCAAGGTCATGCAGCCGGCAGTGAATGAACAGAGCTAGTATATGAACAGGCTGTATGTTCAGGATGCTAGCGTGCACGACCTGGGACAGAGTCTGGCTTTCCAAGATGTAAATCCCAGGGGCGAAAGCCTAAGGCATGACTATCCACAGCCTTCTCTGAAGCGGCTGCTTTTGATGAATTAAGATGATTCTTGAAATAGGTTCCTGAGACTTGGCTGCAGAATATGGGATCAGAATCCCGGGGTGAATCTAGGCATCTCTTCCAGGACCAGCCAATTTTTCTGTGCAAGTCAGTTTAGAATGATGGAGCTACTGAAAATACATATAATATGTATACATTATATAATACACGTAATACATATTATATATTACATTATATGTAATATATGTTCATGTGTGTGTGTATATATATATATGCTTGTGTATGTGTGTGTGCATGTTCTGATGTTCTACTGTTAAGAACATTAATAAACATAAATGATTCAAAAGAACAAAGATAGGAAGGAAAGCGAGGAAGCCCAGTGCTGTCAACTGCGGTGGAGAGAACAGGGCTGCCTCTGAAGGCACCTCTCCCAGTGGAGGAGGCACACAGCGTGGTCAGGTGTGGGGCTGTGTGTCTGCCACACCTTCTGCACTGGTGTGTAGAACAGGAATGGCCCAGGAACTGCCTGGGCCCAGCCCCTAGGTTGAGGGATTATAATGACTGTCTTATCCATTGAATAGTGCCATATGCCATAAATGTAAAGATGTGTTATGTTAAAAAGCACTATTTCAGCAAAAGGTGTGTGTGTACTATTCAACTAGTTAGAATCTAAGAAACATATTACAAAAATAGAAAAATAATTCTTTAGAAAATATAGGGTGAAGACAACTGAGAAAATTAAAGGCAAACCCTAACTTTGGGTGTCCTGACAGCAGGAAGGCAGACAGGAAGGCAGAAAGGAACCAGTTTTCTAAATGTTCTAATTAGCCATAGCACATTCATAGAGAGACACATGCTCTCAAAGAAGAGATTTTTTACAGTGAAACAATAAGGTGAAACAAAACCCATTACACTAACACTAAAATCTATAATTAATCAAGATATTGTGAGCTGATTTCTATAAAGGCATGAACTCCACTTCTATGTTATAAATTAGGTCAACAGCTTTGTATGAATTGACACTGGGAGAGGATATTTTGGCATTGCTCATATCTCCTCAGAGTTCACCATTTTCATCTGCAGTGAAAAACTCATCTGCCAGCTGTGATGACTGAGGGGGTGAAAAAAACTCTATTTCCTTCTGAACACCCTACAGCTGCAAGTCTAGGGACCGTCCTGAGATTCAGCGATTCTGAGTTTCCTACAGGCCGGGGCTTGTTCCCTGATATGGCGTTTCTCATATAAATCTCAAGTATTTCTTGCCCTTTAACAGCTGAGCTGTTCTTTGAGATGGAATAATTAACACATAAAGGACGTAAAGGCAGTTGACCCATTTCAGATTTCAAGGTCCTTTCACTGTGGCTTTAAATCCGGATTGTCTGACACCCACGATGAACTTTGCTTTGGGGATGAAGGTGAGGCACCGTTCCTGGTGCACAGGACCCCTTGGCCTGGGCCTGTGAGACTCATGGTGCTTCTACAAAATCCAGATCACCAGGACGCTGCTCCTTAGCCCACCATTTCATGTTGCTGGTGGCCTCCTAGAAACACCTGGGGACAAGTCTATGCTACTTCTCTCTTGTCCACTTTCAGATTCATCCCAGCATCTCAAACAGTCCTGTAAACCCCTCACCACTTGGTAAGAGTGGTAGGTGCCTCTCCCACAAGATCAGAGAGCCTCCTGGTAGGCCAGCCCTCCAGGCTGACTGCTACCGGGGGTGCTGGCCTTAATCGCGTTTCCCCTTTCCTTGGGATACTCTGTTCCTGATGATAAAGAACACCATGCTGTTTGCTATCTGGTGGTGTTTGCTTTATCTACTAACCCAAGTAGATAAAATTTAATACAGACTATTCCCATTGTGATCTGGTGGACTCTTTCTTTTAAGAGGAAGAAGCTAGCCTGGTAGGGTGGCTGTAATGGATGTCCCCCTAGTCCTCTTGGAAACAAGGCAGCAGCAATATTGGAAGCAGAGCTTGGTTGCTAAGGAGGGGTCTCTGGGTGTGGCCTTGGGAATTATATATGGTTCTTTCCTCCCCTTCCTCTCTCTCTCTGCTTCCGGCCTCCATGACGTGAGAGCAGAGCCATGCTTGCTCCTTTTCTCTGCTTCCTGCTGCTATGCACAGAGGTCCACAGACTACTGCCTCCAATGGACTGAACCCAGAATTTCCAAGAAACTGTGAGCAAATGAATCTCCCTTCCTCTAAGTGTGTGGTAAGTCGTTTTGGATTATAGCAGTGAGAATGCTATCTGAGAAGGCGGTGCATGCCTGTAATCCTAGTACAATGGAGGCTGAGATAGGAGGATCGCAGGTTTGAGACCAGCCTCAGAAACTTAGTGAGAGAGACCCTCAGAAACTTAGCAAAACCCTATTTCAAAATAAAATAGGGCTGGAGGTTACCTCAGAGGTAGATACCCTGTATTCAATCCCCAGTGCCAAAAAAAAAAAAGAGGAAGAAGTTGCGGCCAGGGAGGAGAGTAGCATGCCCAAGCCACAGGGCAGCTGGGATGTGCAGACCTGGCCTGAGATGTCTTCCATGCCTCCTCTCCACCCTCCAGGGCACTGGCCTCTCCATGTGCATGAACACCCTGCTTGTCATGGGTCAGCCCAAAATGTCCCCAGACAGCAGGTGGCCTGGGGTGTGGCGAGCCCTCCCTGGGGCATGCGTCTCACCGGGTGGCCGGTATGGGCTGTGAGCATCTGTGAGGCCAGCTCAGGGCCAGATGGACAGCTCAGAGCTTGCTTCCCTGAGGGAACCAGCCTGAAAATCCATTTCCTGAATGGAATAGAAACTTGTAACAATAAAGGAAATTCGGCCCATTGGTAGGGGCTGAAATCTGTGTACCTGAGCTCTTTAGAGGGCCTGCCCATGGTGACATTTCAGACTGTCAGAGGACGCCTCCCCACGGGACACAGACAGCCGCTCAGGCTCTTGGTGGGTCTGGGGGGACTCGGGACTGAACTGACTGGAGTCGTGATAGGGGCAGTTGGCGTGACATGGAGTTCCAGGGGCCTCATTGAACGTGCATGTGGCTGGTGAGTCTTCCACTGAAGATAAACAAGCCTTCCCTGGGAGACTCTAAGAAGCTGGATTATTTGCATTATGAAAATGGAGACAGACATTAGCAGTATCTTATAAACAGAGAAGTCAAAATTGTTCATATCCTCTCATGGTAAAAGTAGAAATTTTAAGTTTTCTAAGTCCTTATTTATTTATTTTTTATTGCCTTTCTCCTTCACATAAAAAGGTTTCTAAATTCCTTGGGGCTCCTTTGACAGAACATAAATGTGTTTCATCTCTCAAAGTAAAATGAAACCAATAAAGAACAAGAAACTGGAGAAATGAAAAAACTGTGGCTATTTACCTAGAACAAGAATAGTGCAAAACACCTCTGTGTGTGTGTGTGTGTGTGTGTGTGTGTGTGTGTGTGTGTGCACGTGTGTGTGTTACTGGGGATTGAACCAAGGGACCTTCTACCTCTGAGCTACACCCCCAGTCCTTTTTTATGGTCTTGAAACAGGGTCTTGCTAGGTTGCTCAGAGTCTCCCTAAGTTGCTGAGGCTGTCCTCGAACCTGTAATCCTCCTGTCTCAGCCTCCCAAGTACTGGGATTAAAAGCCTGTTCCACCATGCCCAGCTACTTCTCTCATTTTTAAACCAAATGGTCTACCCACGTTGGGAGCAGCTCAGATGACAGAGCCGGCTGGGATGAGCTACCTCGGTGTACCTGGGCTGGGTTGAGTTAGGCAAGCCTGCGTTTCATTTTTACTTAAAATGTGCCCAAGTCTGGGCTCAAAGGCAGCCAGGCCAATGGATCTTTCTCTCTGCTAACCTAGGGAAGGTCTAGTGTGGCCGTGCAGGGAGGCTGTGATAATGTGAAATACAAGGAAGGACTGTATGTGGTTGATTACCAAGAAATCCCTAAAGTGTCCTATAGTAAAATTCATTGAGCACTTGTGTGCATTATCTGGTTTAATGCCCCACTGAACCCACCTGACATTCTTCATCAATGTCCAAATATGGAGGTTGAGTCACTGTTTCTAACTCCAGGCCTCTGTCTGGAATCCCAGTAGGGGGGTCACATGGCACATGCGTCGTGTTCTTTGGAAGATCCAGGAGCTAAAGCATGTGGAGCCCCTAGAGGCTGCTGCTTGCTTCTGGTTTGGTTATCAGGACCCTGAGGGGCAGCTGCTGGTGCCAGCAAGCTTCAGATCTTCCCGTGAACAGGAAGAAGGGCGACCTCAGACATTAGGTCCCAGGAGCACACTCTGAATCAGTTTGACTTTCAAAACACCAGCCACAGGAGGCTGTCTATCAGTTGTTAGCCCTTTCTCAGCTGTGTGAGAGCTGTGCCCAGCACCGTAGGCTCATGACTGTCTACTTCAGGAGGGAGGAGTGTGGGCAGAGGGGCTGGGAGGAGGCTGAGCTGTGCTGGGGTGTGGCACTAGCAGTAGGTGCTCAATATAAGTTGAACCAAGCTATAGAACATTGGTTGAGCACCTCCTGTATTCCAGGCTCTGTGTTAGACACTGTGTATACAGAAGTTCACAGCATGGATGCCTACCTGGTGGAATTAGGGTGGCGACTGAATGGTGGTTAAATAAAACAAGCTGTTATTGGGGCTCTCAGAGCTGGGGAGAGGCTATGGCCTGGCCTCTTTGCTGCCACAGGCTGTGGTCACTGAGAGCCACTTAGGGCAGAGCACACCTGCTAGGGAGCATCAGAGAAGTGCAGCACTAACCCCAAGGTCTCTGACAGTGGGTAGACTTCCCAAATTTTAAGCAATATCCAGTTTTTAGAAGCTCTGGAGCAAGGAATAGCAAGGGCTGGCTATTGTTACCCAGAAGAAATATAACTTAGATGAAGCACAAACAACCAAGCTTCGCATCTTCCACTGGAAATTATCATGAGGCGCAGATTAAAGCATTAGTGGAAAATAAACACTAAAATTAAGTCATTCAAGCCCCAGCGCACAGGGGAGTCTCATCACACTGAAATCTGCATTAGAGGCGCATATGGGGTCCCGGTGCACACGGAGATGAGAAGCCATTAGTACATGAGAAATGGAAGCAACGGTGGCTTTAAGAAATTCGGAAACTCCAAAATACCAACTTTTACAATTATCTAAGTAATTTTCAGACGTTGAAGTGGCTTCAATGTTTGTATGAATGATCACGTTAACTCCCAGCGCTCACATTTTCAGTAATTTGTTCACGTATTTTCCAGTAGTTGTTGCTAATGAAAGTCAAACTGCATTTATGAATATAAATTATTAACATTAGCCTATTGATACATGGCAGCTAATTTTCAAGATACTCTCTGTAAACACCATAAAGTTGTATTAAATATTCACATAATCATTGTGATAATTAATCCATAAAGCAATTATAGTTGAAACAAAATTGTCTTATAAATAACCAGATAAAATGGAACTTTAAAAGATAGGAAAATAGCACTTCAACTTTTATGGCTAACAAAATAAACATAAAATTGCTTTCACGTGTACTAATCTGAGCTGCAAAGTGTTAAACATGGTGGTCCCTACTGTATCCATGTCTTGCTACTTTGGTATGAGCCAAGGAGGGGAGGAGAGAACCTGCCTCTAAAGACAACTTCAGGAGGAAATGGGGCTGGATAAGGCCACACCTCCAGGTTGTAGTTCCTGGACTCTTGCCCCAGGTTCATTCAGTCTGAGCTTTGCCTTTTGTCTGTCTGTCTATTGCTGTCCAGGTGAGATCACCAGGCCCATGACTAACCACTGAGGGTTGTCACAATCAGGACCCAGCTGAAAGTCACAGCGACTGGACCAAGAGCTGGAGGTCAGTGGAGCTGGAGCTTGCCTACGTGTAGCCAAGGGCCTAGACATGGCCCTTCAGGTGGATCCAGGGTTCCAGGTGGCTCTGAGCTGCTCCAGTCTTGACCTGGCACGCTGAGCACTGGAGAGTGAGATGAGGAAGCAGGAGGTGAAGGCAGAGGGTAAACCTGTGTCAGGAGGATACCTGGGTGGCAGTTGAGACCGGGCTGGAGCAGAGGGCCAGGGGCTGGGGGCTCCAGAGGACTGTGACCTGGGGGCTGCAGAGGGCAGAGGGGTGGGGCCTGGGGGCTGCAGGGAGCACAGTGTGGGGGCCTGGGAGCTGGATCCCACCCTTCTCCTTGCTGAGAGGATTGGCTATACAGGACACCCTTGCTTAACCATGGCTACAGAGCTGTGAGATTGTGGGCCACCGTCCACCTGTGGTCCTTGGACCTACAGCATCTTCACTCACCTTCCCCAGACCCTGGGTTAATTCCAGTCTTTCCCACAAAAATGACTACGGGTTCACATACACCCTGTGAACTTGGTCTTTTATGAGTAGTTTGGCCTCAGTCCAGGTCAACAGTGTCTGGAGTCCTACACCCTTAGTGACATCCCAACATCTTTGGGAAGGGATCAGAGGAAGGCACTGGGATAAAGAATGTGGCCAGAGAAGTCCTGTTTAGTTCCAGGCACAGAAACCACTCTAATTCATTTAGACAAAGTGTTTTGTTTCCAAGGTCTGGGAGGTCCACCTAATTGTTGTGTCTGCAGGAACAGATTCTGCAGTGACCAGCTCCCATGTGGGCCTGTCCCACGTGGTCAGGGGACAACAGGCGTTGCAGGGTAGCTGCCTCCTGCAGAGCCCCACGCCCCAGACCCAGCCTTCCAACTCTGCCTACTTACCTCATTTCCCAATTTAGGCCTAAATTCCCTCTGGAATCCTGGCAGCAAAGGGCCTTGGAAAGGTGGGTCCCGGCTTCCCGGAACCCCTGTGCAGAGGAATTCTACAGAGGAGTTGAAGGGTCGAGGAAGCCAGTTGTGAACAACGCCTGCCCCACCCTGTGCATCTCAGGCTGGGCTTCTGCCCGGGGGCTCCTCCCTGGTTCCCACAGAGGCTCTGCCATAGGCCAGGCCCCGTGTGCACCCTCCTCCTGCCCCTGCCAAGGGAAGCTCCCATTTTCTTCCTCATTGCTGGCAGAGGGACATATGCAGGTGCTGCTTTCTCTGTCCTTTGCCTAGAAGGTCATCCCCTCTCCTGCTTAGCCTTCTCCAGTGGGACTTCTCTGGGGAAAACAGCCAACTTTGGCTCCCAAGCACTACTGTTCGCTACAAAATGTGGTAATATATGAATGTGTTATTGATATAGTAATAATTGATGTCTGTGTCATCTCTCTGTTGATAGCATAGAGATTTTTTTTCAAAACTCCATACTAGCATATATTTGATCTGAGTTAATTTGGTAGAACCAATAATTGAATCCAGTCCTATCAACTCTTAAGTAGAAATTAATATTTGAATCAATCCATCCTCTCTCCTTTACTCATTTTCTCTTTCCTTCCTTTCTTCTTCCCTTCCTCCCGTTTCCTTCCTCTCTCTCTCTCTCTCTCTCTCTCTCTCTCTCTCTCTCATTTTACTGCATCTATTCAAGGCATGTAACTGGATATACATATTCATAGTGAAATAATTACTACAGATAAGCAAATTAGCCCCCCTTCACCTTCCATAGTTATGTGGCAAGCTAAAATCTATGTTCTTAGCCTATTTTCAGTATACAATTCAGTCTTGTGAACTGCAGTCCTCCTGCTGTGAGCTAGGTATCTAGGCTTACTCATCTTTCCTGATGCAAGCTGGTACCCTCTGGACTGCATCTCCTGTTCCCTGCCCCTGGCAATCATACACCAGTGCAACTGTTTTTGTCTCATCCTTCATTCATTCCTCAAATTGATCTGCTATTGATTGAGCACATCCTCTGCTAGACTTTGCTACTTGCAAAAGGCCCTAAACCTCATCCTTTCCATTGGAGAATGTTGAGCCAAGTAGAAACAGACACATGGCAAGCAATTATGATGCAACACCAGTATTTCCATCATGGGAGTTTGAAGAGGGGCTCATCAGATGCATGGAGACAAGGATACAGTGACCTGCCTGGTTGTCGGGTCAGAGTTCACAAAAGTAGCATCACCTGAATGGAGACTTCTTTGTGTCTCGGGATCAAGACCCTGATCTCTCACAGGCTGATGCACAGCCCCACCTGAGATCACATCCATCCTCTCCTGTGTCCCCCGGGAGGTTAAGCACTTTCAAGAGAGGACAATGGGGCTTGGAGAGTTGAGCTGCCACAGAGTCCACAGGGAAAGAGCTCACCTTCCTGAACTCCTTGAGAGGGCATACATTGTGGCTAAACCCACACACCACAGTTCAGAGAAAGAGTATAAGTCCCAGTTCTGCTGACCTGACCTGACTGCTGGACCTGTGACCTGATCTTATGCAAATTAGCTGCTCTCTGTTCCTCAACTGTGGCTTCAACTTGGAAAAGGGGGTCACATTAGGAGCTTAATGTGTAGATCTTTGCAGGTAATAAATAGGTTACATATGTACTGTGACAGTAAAAATGGTACTAGCCTTTGTTGCTGACAGCCTTGGGCTCATCCCAGCATATGGTAGGGCTCCTGTGGTCCTGCCTGGCTCACACAGCCCTGTCCTTAGAGAGCCCAAAACTCAATGTGTATCAGGTATGGTTGCTGTCCCTGTGTGGTGTGAAGAATGAATTGTAGGAACTTGGAAATGCTGGCTGGGTGCAGGGCAGGATCCTGGTCCCCAGCAGGCACTGTGCTCAGCCTGGGTACACAGCAGGAGCAGATCCAGGACCAGTGCACCCAGGAAGGGAGTGCAGGGCAGGTGGCACTGCCTCCTCTAGCCTCCGTGGCAGCTGCCTAGACCACCTCTGGTCTTCAGAAGAGGATGAGGAGGCAGGCAGGGTGAATTGTACATGGACACGGTCAATACTTGAATGAAATGAACTGCTGCTGCGTAGCCTAACACTGAAGATTAAAACTTCAGGGTAAATGGGTGGATCAAACTGGTCGGTCACAACTTACCTCACTTTGGGCTTTTCCTGAATTGACTGGTTTCTAGACCTTGTTGCCTCTAAAGCTCAGCTCAGACTTCTCTATAATTTTCCCTCCCCCAGCTACTTGCTCTTCCCGTGGTGCTCAATGTGTGCTTGTCATGGGGGAAGGGTTGATTCCCCAACTCGAGATCAACAGGGTCCTTCCAGAAAAGAATTTTAGCACATGCCAAGCTGAGACATAGACAGGTTTATTTAGGAAAGTAGGGAAAACACATTCAAGGGAGAATGCAGGCCACCCCCAGAGAGAAAGAGAGAGAGGCTTTTTATGAGAGGTGGGCAGGACTCAGTCTGGTAGTCCCCAGGCAGTTTCTGGTAGTCTGGTCATCCTTAGGGTCCTCAGGTTGATCAAGGTCTCCATTATCTGATCAATAATAATCTGGAGAGTCTTGTAAATTATAGGTTTCTCAACATAGCGTATCTGTCTTGTTAACAATGCACACAGGGCAGTTTTAGTTTCGTTCAGTTAACTCTAGGATCTACACATTTCTCAGGAATTGAGAAGAGACAGGCCTGGGATAAAGAACTGGTTTGGGGAGTAAAGGTTGAGGCACTTTAGCACCAGGTTCTTATATTAAAGTTATGGTTTACTTTTCTTTCCTGTCTATCTACTTTCTACCTATTTATTTCTCGTATCCTACATCATGCTCAGTGCCATTCTAGCCACCTCAGATGCCAGGGAAGGCTGTCACGAAGCCGTGAATCAGAAGCCCACAGCTCACTGATCAGTGGGACCCACCTCCACCGCAGATGACTAGGACAGAACAGAGTCCACTGGGGCCTGAGACCTTGGGAAGCAGCCTGCCCTCCACAGTCAGGTCCTCCGGCACCACTAGTTAGGACTAGTTATCAGTGAGCATCAGATACCAGTGCTAGTTATTAGGACTAGTTATTAGTGAGCATCAGTTACCACTCTAGTTATGAGGACTAGTTATTACTGAGCACTAATTACTAGTCTCAGTTATTAGTAGTCCTCAGGTAGATGCAGCAGTCTTCTACAAGTATGCAGCTGAGAATGGCCACTGTCAAGAGGGCAAACCTTTTTATTTTTTCTAGAAGATTTCATCTATATGTGCGCAAGTTAAATTACAATGTGTTTTTCTGTTCAATTTTAAAGTTGCGCGAGACCCATTACGCAGAATTATCAACCCGAACCACATCACACAAAAAATCTGGTGCTTTAAAAAAAATGCCAATTTTAGAATGCAATTGGGAGAAATGATAATTTCATGTCCATTTAGAAAGAAGTAAGTTTGTATGCTGTTTAACTGGTTATGAAGCAGTAGCCTTAAAAGCTGGTGAGAGCCATATTTATAATCATTTTTTCTTTGATTAAACATTTTTCTTTAATGTCTTTTGAGAAGGCCAGTGAATGGCTGGCCACAGTTCTGTGCCGCAGATGAAAGACTCTCCACATAAAGAAGTAAATCAATTTGTACCTTTCTGTGTGGCTACAATGCCCGCACCGCCTGGGAAAAAATGCCCTTTCTTGTCTTACTTCCTGAAATAGAACGCTAGCCTGGAACAGACACTAATAAGAAGGCTCACACTGCGATGTTTTTAATCAGTGGACGGCATGTGCGTAATGAGCCCTTCTGTCCCCACCTTTGCAAACTTCGCTGCCTGTGCTAAATGCACTCCTCCAAGGTGAGGCGGCTGGGCCTCTAGTGTGGAGCCGCACTGCCTCCAGGAAGGAGACCCCAGAAAGAATGCATATATGGAGGCCTGCTGGCTAGGCTGGGACTTCTGGCCAGACAGCTGGGCACTTCGGTGTGCGGGGAAGCCAGGAGTCCTGTGACACTAACGATCATCCATGTCTTAAGGTGCGTGTTTTAAGATTACGTTTATTAAAGGAATCTCAGAGGAGAGAAATGTTAATCATGTGGGGCCTCCTGAAGCCGCCCCAGTGAGCAGGGCGTGGCCTCCTCCAGGCTGACTTGAGGGGGTGTGGCCTCCTGAAGGGACCCCAATGAGCGGGGCGTGGCCTCCTCCAGGCTGACTTGAATGGGGCGTGGCCTCCTGAAGGGGCCCTAGTGAGCAGGGCATGGCCTCCTCCTGACTGAAGGGCCCCTGGTGAGCGGGACATGGCCTCCTCCAGGCTGACTTGAGGGGGTGTGGCCTCCTGAAGGTTATCTCTCGACTTGCTCATCCTGCTCACAGAGTGATGGTCTGTGTGCCCCGCGCTCTGGAACGCCATGCTAGACAGCCTGCATTCTGTGTCTGGGACAGGGCAGTTCTTAGAGCTCTTCCATGAAGGAGGAGAAAGGCAAGTCCTCTACAGAAGCGAGGCCCAGCCCTCATCCAGCGTCCCTGCTGGTGTCCATATCACACACCAGTTCATGGTTCACTCGTCACCAACAGCTGTGGCCAATAAAAGATCAGAGTAATTCCAGCGAAAGAACTTGGAAAACATGCTGTTAAAACACTCAAGGGTACTTCATGGTGGCCTGTTGGAATATAGGACCTGAGGATAACCAACCTGCTTTCTCAGGAAAACCATCCCGTTTCATCATGGCTGTTTGAAATATAGAACCTGTGTGTCTCCACCTGCTTTCCCAGGAAAAAACATCCGCGTGTTTCCTCTTTGGCTCACATCTAAGACATGTCTGTCATGCACTGTGGGCCCTTCCCCTGCAGCGCCCAGGGCCTGTGGGAGAGAAGGGAAGGTTCACAGGTCCTGGCTGCTGGCTGGGCGGCCCCAGTTAGGGCAGCTGCATGCTCAGGTCACTAAGATAGCCTGAGGGAAGAGGAAATGTCGCCAGGACTGTTTCTCCAGAGGAAATGCTACTGGAGAATCTCACAGGGATGTTCCATGGTGGCCGCAGAGGCAAGCCTGGGGCAGAGCGGGGTTTCTGCTGCAGGGCAGCATGGGAACTGTGGGCCAGGCTGGAGCTGGTGTGGTGTGGAAAAGGGTCTGGCTTTCACCACCTGGTCCACCTGCAGGGTCAGGGGAGTGGGAGGTAGGGAGCCACTGGCCTGCTCCGGCTTCAGAGAACTCTGATTTTTACCAGATATATTTGTTAGGCTATAGAGCTAGAATTTGCTAAGAATTAATGAAGTTTTGCTAAAATCAAATAATCTATGGTTTGGACATCATGGATGGAGGGACAGTCACTTCTGTAGGAGAGCACAGAGCTTTACAACACCCTGTGGTGTGTGGGAAGCATGGCCGGCCTGGGCGTGTCACCTCCAGCTCCTTCCTGGAGGCTCCTCCTGGAGGTGGGGTGAGAACAGCTGTGATGAGTCCTGTGTGAAGTACCGGGAGACAGGTGGCTTGGTTTTTGGAAAAGTCAGAAGATGACGTTCAAATTTATGCAGTTTGTTTTTAGGATTCTCTTGTTAGCCCAGCATCAGACCCTGTGGTCCACAGGGAAGGAAAAAGGAAATACAATGTTAAGTGAAAGGAAAAAGAGGGAGGTGGAGGAAGGAGAGCAGGAACACAGGAGGGCGGGCGCCACCCCTACTACACCAGGGCACAGGTGGCCCGATGCCTCCCTCTCTTGTTGTGCCCAATGAACATCACCATTTTAAAAGCAAGACACCTGTTGGAGCTCCTGAGTGACATCCCTGGGGCTGATGATGATGTGGCCGAGTGGAAACCCATTCCACTGGGAGCCTGGAGGCCAGGAGGCTCCTGGGAAGAATAGTAAATGGGATGTGGAAGCCAGAGAGTTATGTTCTGGAATATTGTATATTGGTAATTTCGTGACAAATTCTACTGCAGGTAAACTACTGAGTGCACATTCAAAGAGAGAGAGAGAGAGAGAAAAAATAAAAACCCAAAAAAGAAAATCTCTCATCAGCAAATTGTCCTTCCATATTGAAGTACCAAGCAGAGTCCTCCTGGGTAGGGTGAAATTTGGCAGCCTTTAAATCACTACCAATTTCTGACTCAGACATTCCCTTTCTATGAAACTCCATTCAACAGAGCACCAAGGAACAGCTGCACTGCCATGCCGCACACCTGCGTGAAATCCCATCCCAGAGGAAAGAAAATAGCACCACACAGGCAGCGCTATTTAGAGAACCACGGGATGGCCGAGCGAGGCCTGGTTCTGTGGTCAGCATAACACTCAGGGGCGGTTTCCAGTGTGTCTTGCCCTCAGCAGTAAGATGGATTTGGTCACTCTTCATCCTAGGGTCTCTGTGCTTCCCAGCATGTGCCAGCAGGGTTTCAGAGCACATCAAAGGCTCCACTTTTAGAGGAAAACTCCTGTGTTTTCTCATCCTGCTTCTGCATTTGGTTGTGATCCTGGCTGACTTCCTTATTGTAGCTCAGGACAGGTGCACAGGTGAGACGGGCAGCGGCCAGCACTCGGGGCCACCAAGGCATTTAAGTGTCTCCACTTAGTTCCTAGAATGCTGGAGAAGGTTTAAATTTCAGCAGGCAGGGAGCTGGCCACTCAATAATGGGGGGGGCATCCCAGGGAGAGGGAGAGCAGGTCAGCCTTCGCATCCAGGGTGACGATTGTTCAGAAACTGGGCACAGTGGGGCCTGGGGTAGGCCATGTTGGGTGGGCAGGAGAGGGGTGGCATAGACTGAGGCTAATGGCTTAGGAATGATGGAAGTGTTTTGATCATTCAAGGAGCATACTTTTAATTACATTTTCTATCTACTCTTGTTAGGTCATGGAACACTTATGTACTGGTCCATTTTTTCCTTACTGTAACAAAATACCTGGAGTTAGGTAACTTTACAAATGCATGAGGTTCATTTAGCTCACATTCTGTAAGCCCCACTTGGTCAGCCTCGTGTGAGGGCTTCTTGGTCCAGGCCATCATGGTGGATGAGGTAGGAAAGGAGGAGATCATGTGGCAAGTCGGGGATCCAGAGACAGAGAGGTCAGGCCAAACCCAAGGGTCTCATGAGAGCTCCCTAATTCCTTCTGAGGGCACACCTGTGACCTGAGGACCTCCCAGGGTGCCCTGCCTCCTAATGGTGGCACCACCTCCTGACAGGTCTTACTGAGGACCGGCCTTCCAGCCTGTGAGTCCTTGGAAGCAGAGGATTTGCATGTGGGGAAGGTGGAGAAGCCCTGTTCAGGGCACTTTGAGCTATCTAGGGAGGTGCCAGGAAGTGTGGCTAGTTTTTATTGCCTTTTTATTGAAATTGTGCTTGTTCTTTAATGTTTGTTTTCTAGAGTCAAGAAAACTTTTTTTTTCTTTTTAAGCTATTGTGTTAGTCAGCTTTTCATTACTGTGACCACAATACCTCACAAGCACAACTTAGAGGAGGAAAGATTTATTTTGGCTCACAGCTTCGGAAATTCAGTCCATGGTCGGCTGGCTCTATTAGTGTCTGAGGTGAGCCAGAACATTATGGCAGAAGGGATGGTGGAGAAAAGCTGCTCGGCCCGTGGTAGTCAGGAAGGGGGGGAGAGAGAGAGAGAGAAAAAAAAAAAGAAGGAGGAGGAGGAGGAGGAGGAGGAAGGAGAAAAGGAGGAGGAGGAGGAGGAGGAGAGGAGGAGGAGAGGAGCTAAACCCTTCCAGGGCACATCCCTTGTGACCTACTTCCTCCTACTAGGTCCCACCTCCTAGGAGTCCACGCAGCCATCAGCAGATCAGTCCATCAAGTGGATTAATCCATTGATGAGACCAGAGTCCTCATGATGGAACCGCTTTACGAAGCCCCACCTCTGAACCTTCCTGCATTGGGGACTATGCTTTAATACATGTGCTTGTGGGGGACATTCTAGAGCATTGCTGAGAACTGGGCTCCAGCCCTAGGCCCATGGGCCCGATGAGTGGAGTCACTTGAGCTTGGGGCCATGTCATCAAATTGAGTGTTCAGGAACAGGCCAGCTTTCTAAGAAACAAGGTGTCTTAGTCTGTTCCTGATGCTGCTATAAGAAAGAACTCCTGAGCAGGTTACTTTTAAACAGCAGATACTTGTTTCCCACTGTTCGGGAGGCTGGAAGGTCAAGGCGCTGCTGGGTTGGGGTGTGGTAGGGGCAGCTCTGGGTTACAAGAGGGTGCCATGTTGCTGTGTCCTTGGAGGGGATAAATGCTGCTTCTTCCTGTGGAAGACTTCAAAGAAACAAAAGGATGAGGGCACACCCTTCAACTCCTTTTATAAGAGCCCAGCCCAGGCATGAAGACAGGGTGCTCATTACACAGTCATCCCCCACTAAGCCCCACTTCCCAGTACTTTCCCTTGGGTGCTAGGCCCCAATACAAGAATGCTAGAGGGACACACCCCTTCATACTATAGGAGATTCTCAGCAGCCAGTGGGAAGGGGCATGGTCAGCTGACAGGGAGGATAAAGAAGCAACCTCTACTTTGACCCCTAAAAGGAAAGTAGTGAAGACACAGGGTACTGTCTGATGTGCTGAGTGTGGCCCCAGAGTTCATGTGTTAAAACTCAGATGCAGGCACAGCCGTGTGCAGAGGTGGGGCCACAGCAGGTCAGGAAGGCTGCTCCCTCCCTGTAAGTGATACTGATCTCAACTTCAGTGGCTTTAGTCCTCAATGAAAAAAAAAATACAGAAAAAATTTTTTCACAGGTGAATGAAGGAGTTGGGCCACATCAGTAATGGATCCCTACCCAGCTTTACTGAGCATTTCAGTCTGTTTTATCTCTCCTTGAAACTGCATTACAAAACCCACTGAGGTGAATCACAAGATAAGCCTCCACTAGGAGATCTCTACGTCCAGTATACACCTCGTCCAGAAAGCTTCGCTGCTTCCTCCCAGCAGCTGCAGGGGACACTTCTGTGTGAGTTTGGGCTAGGGAGAGGGGAGAACCACCGTCTCCATCCTCAGCACAGTCCCACCATTTCACCATCCATGGCAATCTTATCTGCTTTTGACTTTAATTTCCCTACCTGCTACAGTAGGCTGCCTGTGGAAGATGCATAGTTCAAGTCCCCATATGGTGAGTACATCTATTCCAGTCAGAACAACCCAGAAAACCAAGGGTCACTTGCACACAGTTCCCCTACACCCCATCTCTGTTGAAGGGCCCTTTTCTCTGTCAGAGTATTCTCT
>PVJS01007887.1:0-54692 GCA_004027185.1 Glis glis
CACCCCCGGCCCTATTTTTTATACTTTATTTTGAAACCGGGTCTCACGAAGTTGCGGAGGGCCTCACTAAGTAGAGAGAGAGAGAGAGAGAGAGAGACAGGGAGAGAGAGAGAAAGAGAGAGAGAGAGAGAGAGAGAGCGCGAGCTGACGCTGGCCGCGAACCCAGATCCTCCGGTCTCCGCCTCCCAAAGTACTGGGATTACAAGCGTGCGCCACCACGCCCGGCTTCAACAAAATGTTTTGATTAAGTAATTGTTAAGGTCTTTTTCAGATTGAATACTCTTTTTGTGGGCTTGAAAAGTTCTATAGAAATGCTGTTTAACTAGCTGGGCATGGCAGCATACACCTGTAATCCCAGTACTTGGGAGGCTAAGATAGGAGTCTCTCAGGTTAGAAGACAGCCTCATCAAGGAAGCAAGACTCAGCAACCTAGTGAGATGTTGTTTCAAAATAAAAAGGGCTGAAGCCGGGCGTGGTGGCTCACGCTTGTAATCCCAGTACTTTGGGAGGCAGAGACCGGAGGATCCGGGTTTGCAGCCAGCCTCAGCTCTCTCTCTCTCTCTCTCTCTCTCTCTCTCTCTCTCTCTCTTTAGTGAGGCCCTCTGCAACTTCATGAGACCCGGTTTCAAAATAAAGTATAAAAAATAGGGCCGAGGGCGTAGCATGGAGGTAGAATGCCCCTGCGTTCAATCCCCGGTACCACAAAAATAAATAAATAAATAAATAAATAAATAAATAAAAAGGGCTGAGGGTGTAGATCAGAGGTAGAATGCCCCTGAGTTCAAACCCAGTAACACACACACACACACACATGCACACACGCACGCGTGCATGCACACACACACACACACACACACACACACACACACTGTTCTTTGAGTTTTTTTTTTTTAATTGGGAGCATCCATTAGACTGGGTAACAAAGGTGGAATCTAGGTTTTGGGACCTCAGCCAAAATTGCTGAAATAGAGCCCCAGATCCATTGGGTAGTTGTTTTCTTGCATCATGTAACAGGAGTGACCTGGGTCATACTCAGGTATACTTGGGTTAGCAAGTAGATATTGATAAGATGCCAGGTTTTGTAGACATCTATTGTTCTGAATTATAGCAGAATCCAAAGTTAAGCTTTCTGACACATATTATTGCAAAATCTTCTCTTTCATAGTTGGGATATTCACAAGCAAAAATTACAAAAGCTATGGCAGGTAAAACCTTCTGAATACTTTCTCTTGGCCTGTCCTACTATAACATCTATGTTCTCCTCTTAAATGTCTTTCTTGATCCTGGCCATGGTTGGGTTATCACTGATGTCATTTCCCCAATTCACACCCTATTTCATTACATTGTTTTGCCTGATACACATAATCGCATAGTCTATCTGTGTCATTCCTGAGAGGAAACATCCATCATGTTACTCAAGAATTCAAGGGAATTTCATTCCATGAGAATTGACTTATTAGAATGAGGAGTCTCTGTCAGGCATTAGGAAATGAGGAAAAATAAGAAAGTCTAGTTGCTGTATGAGTACAGATGACGGCTTCATGGGCGAGGATTTGGAGAAGAATCTCAACGTTATGATCTCTCTAGGGCTTTCGTGGTCTGTTGGAGTCCGGAGTGGGCTCTTTGCTCTTGGACATTTGGATCATGAAGGACATCTACTCAACTTTATCAAATCAGGTCTCCTGAGAGTGTTAAGAGTCAGGGTGAAACACTGGGAAGAGCATTTGGCCACAAATCAGAGAACCTAATCTCTCCACGTTGTCTCCAATCAGCCAGGCAGCGTCCTTGGACCTCAAACTTCAAATCCTTAAAACAAGGGGCTGAGCCTCCAGTTACAAATGACATAATAGACACTCACACATGTGTCTCTGATCTTCCTAATCCCATGAAAACAACTGCAATTGGATTTTTTAAAACAAAGTAAATGAAAACAAGAGAGGAAAATGGCAATAAAATGTGGAAGCTGGAAAGCAGATGGGCTTAGCTGTCCAAGAAGGCTAACTCACAAAAATCAGTGAGGAAAGTTGAGAAATAGCCATGTTAACACCACTGAATCTTCAAAAGTCCAGGCATTAGTAGAACTTGACATCTTTATAAATGAAGGAAAAGATGAGACTGAAAACAGGGGAATGAAAAGGAAGTCTGTTGAAAAATATATTTGACTGCAGATCTCCTGCCATCCCCGCTGGGCTGGTTGTCTGTTCAACTACTCAGGACAAAACTAGAAGGCCATTCTCTGGAGAGGATTGAGCAGGGGCTCTAGATTTGGGACATAAAGCACAGGTGATGGAAGGGTACTATTGGAAAACAGAGGGATTGCATGAAAGCTCATAACCTGAATGTTGAGAGCCTAGAGAGGAAACTGGAAGATCCTTCTTGGTGAATTCAACCAGCACAAGAGAAAAGAACTGAACATGGGTCTTATTCACAAAGGATATAGCCCAGTCAAGGACCCTAGAGTCCTTGGGCCCATAGTGAGCACGTGTCTCCTCGTTTCCAGAGCTCCAAGACAGCCTAATAGCCCCATTCTTAAATATGAATGAAGATTCAAGAATTCCCAGGCATTTGAGGAAACATCTAGCAAATAGAACAAAAACAATTTTTTAAATGAGCTAATCCTTGCTCAACACGCACTGTGAGCTAGGCACATTTCTAAGTGCTTTATATGTATTTACTCATTTAATCCTTGTGGCCACCATTTAAGTTAATGCTATTTTTATCCCCACTGAAAAGATGAAGAAATTGAGCCATACAGACATTAAATAACTTGCCCAAGGTCAGACAGTTAAGAAGCAAGGAAGTCATTATTTTAAATAGGCAATCTGGCTTGAGTCTATGCTTTTAACCACTCGGTTTAAAAAATAATTAACTAATTAAATAAAACATATTTGTTAGTAATAGAGACAGTTCAGAGAAAGGAGAGCTTCAAGTATTAATAATATCCTCTGGAAGATAAAAGAAGAAATTGCATTTAAGAAACAAGAAAAATGCTATAAAATGGAATATTCATTGAACCAATGAAGTATTGGCAATTAATAATATGGAAATGTATTTAAAAAGCTCAGTGGAATGGAAGTCTTCCAGAAATTAGAGCAAGTCTTAGCTTCATAGCTGGTCTCTCAGCTTTTGAACTTGGCCCCCATTCTCCCACACTCCCTGACTATACTCCTTGCAATGGGCTGAGTGCTTAGTTTAGACAGTAATTTAAAGCCAAGTCAGTTCCTTGGTTCAAAAGTTCTAGCACATTCCTCTCACAATTAGGAAAAAATTCACACTCTTGATTATGACCTGTGAGGTCTTAGGTAATCTGGTGTGTGGCCTCCCCTCACACCTATTTCCTTCTTACTCAGGTCACAGCCTCTTGCTGTCCCTCATCTCACCAAGCTTCTCCCATCTCAGGGCCTTTGCTCTCGCAAGTTCCACTGTTTGGAAAAATCTCCCAGGTCTTTGCAAGGCTGGCTTCATCATGTAAATCTCTAAGAAGTCAAGCTGCCCTTGACCTCTCCATCTAAACCACCTCCGATTCCTTTCTATCTCATTCCTTGAATTGTCACTTCCTAGCCTTTACCCTGCTCTCCCTTTTTCATAACACTTACCACTTTCAGAAGTTATATGTTTATGCATGTGCTCTTCTATGTTTTTGTTTGATTGATCAATGTAGACCATCAGTTCCATGAGGACTAGAACTTTTGTCTTGTGCGTTGGTGAATTCCCAACACCTACATGGTCCTCATACACAGTAAGCATTACGTAGGTATTTGTTAGATAAATAATGAGTGAGTAATGTTGTAATATCAACTGCAATGACTGTTTTCATGGAGTTCCTAAATTTTCATTCTGCAAAATAATAAAGTGTAACTGTGTACAGAGCAAGAGAAATTGATTTCATTTTTGTTGTGCCTATAAGCCCTGGAGGGGGTAGCTGCACACATAATATCTGGGCTGAGCAGTGTGCTCTGACATTTCTTCTCTGAGCCCCAGAGAGATCACTCTCTTCTGGCAGATCTTCAAGCACAGAAGGGGAGCAACACAGCACTTGTATTAGCTAAGCATGTAAACAAGCCAGCAAGTGGCCTCTGTTTGGTGTCTGCATAAGTAAAATGCTCCCTTTGGGGCAACCCATGGGGAGAGGCATTCTCAGTTCCAAATGAGCTATATTCTCCAGGAAAGTGATTCCTGACCAAGGACTTAAGAGTTCTTTGGAGGAAGAAAAGAACAGTGATGCTGATCCCCCTGTTCACAATTGTGCAAATTTCTCTCAGTTCCATGCAACGAGGACTGGGGAGAATGAGTTTTCTTTAAACCATGAAGGAGGATTTTCTGAGAAGAGCATTTAGACAGTAAACCCATGTGGAATATCTCCATTATACTGGGAGATGAAAGAGAACAACAAGGAGAAATCCAGCGGTCGTTTATCCAAATATCTCATCTTACTGCAAATAATAACCTCACTACCCAAAAATGCCTCGTTCCCAAAGAAGGACTTGGCTATTGTCTTCACTATGACAGTGCAATGTTGGCAGCTGGAAGCCAGCTGCAATCCAACAGCAGAGGAAATTCAGGGTCGAGGGCCTGGAAGTGAGAGGCAGTGCAACCTACAAGTTGATTCCAGAAGCATCTGACCGGAGGTTGGGGTGGAAACTTAAATTCTTGAGGGTGAACCCTAAGCCAGCAATCTCAAGAGAGTTTAGTGTCCTCTGATAGTTCTGGAAGTCAAAAGTCTAATGTCACTGGACTGAAGTCAAGGTGTTGACAGGGCTGGTTCCCTCTGAAGTCCCTGGGGGGGGGGGGGACGAATCCACTTCCTTGGCTTTTTCCGCTTCTAGTGGCCTTGATTTATTACCTCTTTGTCCATCATCGAAGTTTATGGCTCCAATCTCTGCTTCAAAAGCCACATCTCCTTCTCTCTGTATCAAATCTAGCTTTGTCTTCCTTCTTAATGCGTGTAGAGCTCATGTACATGATGGGTACTCTTCCCATCTCAAGACCTCAACATCCTTCACTTAATCACATCTGCAAAGGCCTTTTACTAGACATTGTAGTGTTTACATGCCCCATGTGTTAGGAACTGGAACTGGACATCCTGGGGCCATTATTGATCCTGTTACCAACAATCCAGGCCAGAGGATCTGCTGGGGCTGGGACAGACTGGACTCAGTCACCCATCCCCACATCAGAAATAAGAGAAAACTATATGAAAAGGAAAAATGAATTTAATCACAGACTGGCCCAAACTGGAAAGGCAGCTAACTTATCTCCTCCCATCCTACAGAAACATTACAATTTGTAAGAACAAAGCCAGGAAACATACATATGTAGATTTAGCTAAGCAGTGATAGCCAGAGAATATGCTACAATTCCAGTTTTTCAACCCTTTCTGGCACCTGCCCAAGCTTTGGGGCAAGTTCCTCAGTTTCTATTCTCAGTGTGAGGACATTCAGTTACAGAAAAACAATTTATCAGGAAATTGGGGAGATTGGAGCTTCTAATTTCAAAGGGGGCACTGCTATAATCCCATCAGAAAATACAGAGTAAATTATATAATACCCATTCATTCATTGTTCATGGAGAAGACACTAGTACCTCATGGCTTATTTATGGTTTTCTTAATGTAATTGGCTATACCTTTTGTGAAACAGTGTCCTTGCAATCAGAAAGGACCCTCTGCCCCCACTTCAGACACACCTCAAATGTGGACTGCAAATAATCCCTAAACACAGGTGTTATTTTTTAGCAGATATGTATGTACATTTCTGCCCAAGTATTTACTCACCAAAGTTACAAACTTCTCATTATCAATGGCCAACTGCTCCTTGCCGTAGGCTAGATGAAAGAGTCGGGATTCCTGTGCATAAGTCTATCTGAGGTGGGCTACCAGGTCCCATTCATTAACCACTGAAAATACTCAGGTTTTGAGAAAGGCTAGAAAACTACTATGAATGGGTAAGAGATACAGGAATTCTGCCAAAGGAGATGCATGCAGTCTGGTCCTGGACTGAATGAAGGAGTATTTTCTTTTCTCCCCTATATTGGGAGACTTTGGAAGAGGCAGATAAGCTCCTAGTCCATGCATGTCTGGAGCTCCCTGTGGAGGGGCAAAACCCACAGAATCCAGCAGCAGTTGATGTAGCCTGGGGGAGAGAACTGCCTGTCTAAAGTAATGAGCAAAGACCAGGAAGAAAGGTGTGAAACCTAGACATTCCTAGGGAGCCTCAGTAATACTTGGAAAGAGGACCATGTGTCGAGACTCCCTGCTGTGTGATGGACAGGTGGGACTTAAGCAAGTGTAATATCACTACCCTCTAACTACTGAGGGTGAGGGGGGATGGGGGCATTGGTTATACATTGCCATGTATTTCCCAGTTGACTCCTGAAAACTCTTTATCTGAAGACCTGGACTTCTCCCAGCCTGACCTTCACAAAGTTCTTTTAAATGTCCGAAGGAACACTTGGAATGAGGTATGGTTTGTTTTGCAAACTGCCATTTTGAGTCTTTAGACAAATTTTTCTTGGGGGATTCCAAAATACCACTAAAATTCAAATGCCTGTGATGCTACAAGTTTCTGTGTATGTCCAGCTGAAGAGGGCCTTCTTTGTCCCATATTTTGACAATGCTGTTCAAAAACAAAATGTACTCATTAGGTTGTTTATTATTTGTTGATGTTCAAGCTGTTCTTCCTAGAAATTCAGGGAAGACTTTGGTTGGCCCACTTCCTAGATAAAAAAAGGTCAGAGAGCTATAGGAATACGTTTTAATGCCTTATACTGAAAATTGTTCTAACCCTGGGTTTTGGCAAGACTATTCTCAACAACCATCTACTAATTTTAGCATCCTGATATAAACATTTCGGAGAACTCAGTTTCGAAACAGAGTGGCAGGTGCCCACTTCTCTGTTATCCAGAGCCTCAGAACTCCCCTCTCAGTGGCCAGTTTGGGGTCTTTTCTAATTATCAGTGTGGGGAAGCTGACAGCGCCACTGGACCATCTCTCCCACCTGCTGCCTATTAGCCTTAGAAGCAAAGGCAAAAACCTGGGAAAACTACATACTTAGACTGAACTCCCACTATGATGGAGTCCTCGTCCTTGTCCTCTATCTATTAGTAGACATAGCATAAAGGAAAGACCTGGGTGGTTCCATCCCAGTGCCATTCTAAGGTACCCTTTCCAATCCTTGGCCTTGTGTCTTTAAATGTAAAAGTGAAAGAGACCTAAAAGCTTAGAAAACACTGTAGCCCAATGATCTCATTCTCTGAAATGAAAATAGCCTGTTTTTTGTTTTTGTTTTTTGGGGAGTGTTGTTGTTGTTGTTGTTGTTGTTGTTAGTGTGTGTGTGTGTCTGTGTGTGTTTGTGTGTATTACTGTGGATTGAACCAAGAGGCATTCTACCTCCAAGCTACATCCCCAGCCCTATTTTATTTTTTTTATTTTGAAACAGTGTCTCGCTAAGTTGCTGAGAGCCTCGCTAAGTAGCTGAGGCTGGCCGCAAACCTGCGATCCTCTGGTCTCAGCCTCCCAAGTACTGGGATTATAAGCGTGTGCCACCACGCCCAGCCCTGGTTTTGAACTGTAGGCTAACCACTTACTAGACAAGTTACCCTCAGGAATACCATTGCTACCAATTCATAGGGTTATGAGGATTAAATGAAATACTTATAAATTACTTAATATAGCACACAGAGACATTTGATTAACTAGGATTAATAGTGTAGTATTATAGTGCAGTATATTTCATATCCCATATCACAAGAGCCAAATGGAATATTTAGGTAACCTTTATTCACCAAAAGAAAAACTTGCCCATGATAAAGAGGATGCACAGCCAGGCGTGGCGGCTCACACTTATAATCACAACACTTGGGAGGCTGAGACCGGAGGATCCGGGTTCACGGCCAGCCTCAGCTACTTAGTGAGGCTCTCAGCAACTTAGTGAGACTCTGTTTCAAAATAAAGAACAAAAAATAGGACTGGGGGTGTAGTTCGGAGGTAGAATACCCCTGTGTTCAATCCCCAGTACCGCCAAAAAAATAAAAGGGGGGGGATGCACCTTGAGGTCAGGCATAGAAACAATAAATCCTCATAGGTGTGGTAAAAAGTAAACTAAACTATTCACACTAGATTTTTATTAAGGTCCTAATATCCTAGAGAATATTGATATCCCATTCATGTTGTTTGACAATGTAACTTTGGTTCAAAAGATAAAGATTATGTGAAGAAAGGAAATGGAGTTAGAACTCACTGACACCGAGCCATTCTGGGTGCTCAATTAGGGCAACTTTCCTAGGGTAGCAATGAGAAACAGAACTCCTTAAAGAGTGACATAAGCCAGATGGAAGTTTATTTTTATCTCACTTAGAAGTCTGGAGACAGTCAGTCCAGTGTTGGTCTGGACACCACAGAGTGGCTCCTCTTCCTTCCCACACAGTAATCCCCCGTCACTATGGTACAAAACTTACCTTCATTAACCAGGATGGCTGGTAGAGCTCCAGCCATCATCTATATCTTAAACACCAGGATTTTGGAAAAGAAAGGAATTTCCCCTGTTTTTAGGGAAGTAAAGCATACTTTCCTAAATTTTCTCTTTGATCTTACTGGTAAATACTTGGTCACAGGATCATCCTTAGCAGCAAGGGAGTTTGGGAAATATAGCATGTAAAATAAAAATCTCATTCTTTTACCAAGAATAAAGAGAATACTGGATAGTAGAAGAAAGTTAAACTTCCCAGCCACTCTAAATTTATTCTTCTTCTTTAGATATCCTTTCTCCCTTTACATTCTGGATTCCTCTTTCTTCTTATGTTAATCTTTTCTATATATTCATTTTTTCTTTTTTTATTTTGAAACAGGGCCTCACAAGTTGCAGAGTCTGGCTATGAACCTGCGATTCTCCTGTCTCAGCCTCCCAAGTACTGGGATTATCTTTCAATTTCTTATCCATTCCAAAGATTTCAATTACTGAGGAAAGGAAGGTGTTAAGGCAGGTAGTCTGTGTCTGCTTCTACCCTTACTACCAGAGGGATTCTATCAAGGTAAGAAGGTTGGTGACCCTTTCTAATTCCCTTGGAAACCTGCTGATTACTGAATCTTCCTGAATAGACTGATGGTTTGGTATGAGAAGAATGCTCACTCATGGAATTTTCTTAGGAGGATATCCCTATTCAGGATTACTTATGTTAAATAAGACTAGAATCTGTGGATTTATGAGTTATGACCTCTAGAAATAAGTCACAAAATCCCTGTAATGATCTAGTTTTTCTTTTAAAGGAGGATGTTTCATAACCTAAATGTTCTCCTCAGTGTCTTAGCATGAAAACTACATCTAGAGAATTCATCTTTTATTTTTATTTATTTTATCTTGATTTCTTGAGACTTGAAGTTACTAGTAAAGTTTGATATTGAGCAAGAACTCTAATTTGTGAGTCTAATTTAACAATCTGATCCCTTGTGATAGTTCAAAGTGAAATCTCTCTAACTTCTCATTTTCTTCTAAATTCCTCATTGATGTTTCTAACTACTTGCTGGAACTACTACCTAAATATTTTATCAGTACCTCAGAATCATTATATTAAATAACAAACTTCTTATCGACTCCCTAAATTGGTTAGTTCCTGCTCCTAAATTGCCTGTCCCCCAACCTCAAATCATCTCCATCTCCCCTAAAATCCATCGTTATCCTCACTAACCTGTAACTAAACTTTAGTGTCTCCCGCCATTATAAAGTAGGCAACAAACCACACTAGTCTTAGCAGTCCCTGAGACTTTCACCAAGAGAAATCACAGCTATCTTCCATCACATTGCAGATTGGTGAACTATCTCAAAATATCATTCACAGTCATTGTTATTTCAAAACGACAGTAATTATTAGTCCTAATGCTAAAGCTTGTTATTTAAGGCATTAAAGATTTACTATAAAGAGGTATAACATAAAAATGTTTATAATTATACTGTAAGCTTTTAAAATATTTAGATAGCTATGTTTAAATATAATTGATTTCTTTTGTATTCCCATGTATTTTATTGTATAAATTTGGACACATTACTTTAAGCAGGGGCTATAAACTTCACTAGATGCCAAACGCGCCCGAGGTGCTCAAGGTTAAGGACATGCGCGTCAGGGTCATGTGCTGAGGGTGATCCTTTCTGGTAGTTCAAAGAGACCCCATAAAACTTCCCATAGAAGAAAAAATAATATAGTAGTTGTACTATATTAGTTTTTTGAGAGAATCTGGTTAGTTTAAGAGATGATCTATCATTTATTGATTGACTTCAGAGAGAGAGGCATGAATTTGGTTTGCTAGAGAGCCCAAGAAAGGCCCAGAAAGATCAGTTAAAGGCTGCAGCAGAGTGACTCAAAGCACAAGCTCTGCAGTTGAGCTGCTTGGCTGCTGGTGTGACCTTGAGCAACCTGAGTGGAGACTCAACTTCCTCATCTGTAAAATGGGAATAATACCATCGCTCCCCTGGCTCAGAGGCTGCATGAGGACTGAGACAAGCCCTGTAATACACTCAGCTCAGCCAGACACATGGCAGATGCTCCTCCCTGCTAATCTTAAAGTCAGTGGTGCTTGTTTTCTACAACCTCCTCCTGGGCATCTTTTCTCTTGTTCTTGTCCTGGGATGCCTCCCTCACCTATCATGAAGACCTGCTTCCTAAGGCCAGTTTCTCTCCCTCCTTCCTACCCCCTCTCCTCCTATCAAAACTGGCTCTCAGATAAGGCTCAGGCATCCCTTATTTAGTTGGGTGTGTGTTTTAGTCTTTTGGTTACCTCTCCCGGGGATGACAATGCCAGCATTGTGTGAGAAGGCTTTGCCTCCCGTGAGAAGCAGCAATCTCAGTTTCCAGGAGCAGATAAAAGACATGTTGCTGTTCCCATATGGAATGCTTTACTTTTTGCTTCTCTACACCCCACTTGTCCAGTTCAAGTTATACCTCGGCCAAAAACCTCCCCACCTCTCTCACCCGCACTGGCTGGGACACGAGGCAGGCTCATAGGGCCTGCCCGCCAGTCTGGACTTTCTGCCAAGTGTGGCTTCTTTGTCTCTTTCTTGTGCTTCCTAGGGCAGGGCAGCATTTCCCACAAGTAGGGTGTCTTTCTTTTATATCCCTGGGACCCCCAACTAGGTAAGGTAAAGAAAAGAGCAGCTATAAACATGTCTAAGCAATTCTCTAAAACCTCCTAGCCTCCATGTCTGTGCTGTGGGTCCCCAGGAGTAGAATGAACTAAACTTGGCTTGCAAAGGAGCCAGGAACATCTCTGCAAAACTCCTTAAGGGTCTCCAGAGAAGGCCAGTCTGGGACCAGTCACCTCAAGGATTCTTGGAAAAGATCCTCCCCTTTCTAAGACTTTTCTGCTCCTTGCAGTCAGGAATGCTGTGATAAAAGAACCCTGGACTAAGCTTCAGGAGCCTGGGGTCTAACCCCTCTCAAAGTGACCTGCTATGTGACCTTGAACACATCTCTTCCCCATTCTGGACTTGAGCTTCATCCACTGTAAAACAATTGTGTTGAGTTTAATATTCCCACACTCTAGGAAGGAAAACTGGACTTGTTCTTTGTGGATACATTCCAAAATTTATCATATTTTTCAAGAAACAGGACTCATATTTATAATCTCCTGGTCGTCTCACAAATTCTTTAGCATCCTTTTCCATAAGGAGCACGGGAGTTATTTCACTCTACAGAGCTGGCTGTGGTGACCACCCCATTGCTTTGTTTTAGTGTCTTTAAGAACTTATTTTTAAAATGTGTACTCAGGACACAAAATCTCCAAAAGCTTTGCTGTAAATCTGCCCTTCTCTTTTACACAAGTTACAGAAATGGTTTGATTTTACAAAACCATGACTTTATTCTTCTGTATAGGACAATGTGATTATCTCTTGGCATATTGAAAGTAGTTGGAGAACAGGAAATAAATACATAATCACAAGTGTCACCTTGTCGGGTTTATCACCAGTTCTTGGAGAAGCCATCAGCTGGGCAGCCAGTTCAAAGACTCTGAACCTGGTGTGGTGTCATAGGGCCGTCTCTTGTTCATTTCGCATGTGTGGACATTAGACCTGTTCAAAGGTTTAACCTTACTTAGGTAATCAGCATAAATTGGCCTCAGATTTCAAGTCTTGGCACTTGGATGCTAGAAAGAATTAATAGTTTTACCAGAGCAGACCTAAAGGAAGAGGCTCTATAAATCAGTTAAATCCCTTCAGGATGAGAAGTTGGTAGGCAAAAAGAACGTGAGGCAGCACTAGTCTCACAATTCATATGGTCATAGAGTTTACTCAGCATCAAAGAACCATTACACTAGAATTAGGAAAGGAGGAGAGGCAGAAATTAAACAAACAGTGTGATCGATGCATATATATATATATATATATATATATATATATATATTGCTTTTTTATTTCACTTGATAGCAACACAACACTTTCATTCACTATAAAATCACAAGCAGACACTAATATCTGGAAATATTACAGACAGTTAAACAAGTAGAAAAACTGATACATTTTAGGCTGAAATGCAGAAAAGAGTTTGTCATGTGTTATAAAACTCCTATTTAGCCAGGCATAGTGGCACACGCCTGTAACCCCGGTACTTGGAAGGCTGAGACAAGAGGATCACATGTTCACAGCCAGCCTCAGCAACTTAATGAGGCCCTCCGCAACTTAGTGAGATCCTGTTTCAAAATAAAAAATAAAATAAGGCTGGGGGGGGGGTAGCTCAGAGGTAGAGCACCCCTGGGTTCCATATCCAGTACTACCAGAAAAAAAAAATCTACTTAATACAGTCAATTCTAGTTTAGCATTCCTAATGGGAATGGTGAACAAAATATCAATAAATTGTATCACTTTTTATTTTTAATCCAAAAAGTAACTAGTGATTTTAGAATGCAATATATGATTTTATTTAAAAGCTAAGAATTAGCCGGGCGTGGTGGCGCACGCTTGTAATCCCAGTACTCTGGGAGGCGGAGAACGGAGGATCCGGGTTCGCGGCCAGCCTCAGCGCTCTCTCTCTCTCTCTCTCTCTCTCTCTCTCTCTCTCTCTCTTTCTCTCCCCCTGTCTCTCTCTCTCTACTTAGTGAGGCCCTCCGCAACTTTGTGAGACCCGGTTTCAAAATAAAGTATAAAAAATAGGGCCGGGGGTGTAGCGCGGAGGTAGAACGCCCCTGGGTTCAATCCCCGTACCACAAAAAAAATTTTAAAAAAAAGCTAAGAATTGCTTTCCAATGTGTATGTGGTTTAGGCTAATATTTTAATTAATTTTTATTCTCTCAATGAATTCTGACTAAACTGTAGGGTAAGTCTGTGGGGGTGATGAATGAAAAGAAATAAATAGGTCCCTGAAATGTGTTTTCCATGGAAATTAAAAAACAATAAAAAATTAACTTTGCTGCCCCAAATGAAGATTCGACTATATTTGGAAGGGAAACACCACACAGGTATCACTTAGTCTTAAAATGTCCTGCTCTAGAATTAAATAAGAAGAAAGGGATAAGTGCTCTCCACACTCATGAGAGTAAAAGCAGGTTAAAAAACACAATGATGGCCAGGCGTGGTGGCGCACGCTTGTAATCCCAGTACTTTGGGAGGTGGAGACCGGAGCATCCGGGTTTGTGGCCAGCCTCAGCGCTCTCTCTCTCTCTCTCTCTCTCTCTCTCTCTCTACTTAGTGAGGCCCTCCGCAACTTCGTGAGACCCGGTTTCAAAATAAAGTATAAAAAATAGGGCGGGGGGCATAGCGCGGAGGTAGAACGCCCCTGGGTTCAATCCCCAGGACCGCAAAAAAAAAAACACACACACACAATGACATCACCCAGATTCATGCTGGCTGGGGACGCACATGGGAAGATGGTAGAGACCTCCATGGTCTCAAAGATGCTCTGTTTCTGGAGTTTCCAGATCCCTGAACTCATCTCCTGACTGGAGACCCAGCCACCATTTTTTTCATGCATCTGCCACTCAATCTCATGAGCTGATTTGTACCCACATGTTATTAAGAACAGTACGTAATGCACTACTAAGAAAATAGAAGGAATATTCATAGAGGGAATAGCTAAAGATGAGATGGTAAGGTAAAGGTGTTTCTTTGTCCAGGCACAGTACACAGAATTATTATTCCATTTTTAAAGTACTTGTGTGGTTGGAAACATTTTCTCACATATCATCTCATTGGCTCCCACAGCCACTCCAACAGGTATCTTAGGTATTACCTTTGTCCCCTCAAAGAGGCTTTTTCCAGGGTCACAGATGACAGAGCCAAGACTGGGTCTTAGGTCTTCTGGATCTAAAACTCCACATTCCAAAATTCAAAATATCAAATAAAGGAAGCAGAGTAGAAAGTGGAATGAGTCTTCAGTAAGACTGCGGGGTTACCAAGCTCACACCAGCCATCGTATATCCCCTTCTTTCCTAAGTGTCCAGGGCTCTACCACTGACCTACACCCCTGCCACCAGAGCACACGACTTCATTCCCACTGAGGAGTAGAGATGTGGTGCTGATCTTGCCCAATGGTACCTCATGTTAAAAAAGAAAGGAGTCTCCATTCAAAGGAATCATGATTAAGATGGAATTGGGGGACCAGTACCAGTTCAAAGGTACCCTGTTCTCCAATCACACCAGTGAGGGGACCTCATCAGGTTGGCCAGATAGAGGAAGTTTTTCCTCACTCAGAGTTGAGAGCCGGTGGTAGTGGAAAAATGGCTGGTGGCCACATCCAGGAAGTGCTGTGTCTACTTTCAAAGCTTCCATGCTTCCCGAACATGGCGACATGAGAAGGAAGGGAAGGACTTAAAGGGAAGCCTAGCTGGTCCAAGCCAGAATAATTGAGAGGTGAAGCAGCAGCATCCTTATACCAGAAGATCTTAAGCCCTTACCCTGAGCCCCACATGCTTTCAGAAGTCCTGTTTGACTCTCCCTATCTATACCTCCCTTCCCCTTGGGGTCAACAGTCCATGGAACTGAGGGGATATGCCCACCTTGAGCCAGGCTTCCCTCCCCAGACTTGCCTCAAGGATCCCAAACCCTATAATTTCCTGTTCAAATGGCATCCATGGTCTTGTGGCTTCTTTCCCAAGCCCATCCTCTTGATGATAAGCCTATGTATATGCAGAGACCTAGGACTGGGGTGGCCATGGGGGCAGTGTGTGGTGGGGTGGGGGAAGTTTGTACAGAACTTGGTCATGAATCCTGGGGTGTCCATGGGCATGCATGCAAGGCTCAGAAACAGGGATGAGAAGAGAAGGTCTGCAGAAAGAACTGGGAACCTCTTTTGTATTCTTGCCCCAGCCTTGAAAATGTGAGGTATGAACTCAAACCTAAGAGCACGCTGAGAGATGAGCTAGACCAGCACGTGATGAGCAGCTGCAGTGATCTAGGGAGACCCTCACACTACCAACACATGTGCTGCAGTCCTAGATACCTACTCTGGTTCCCTTTCAGAAACCCCTCTATTCCAGAGTCTACACATTTTCCTTGGTTTAATTCCTATTTCATTTTGTTAACTTAATGTCATCAACATAATAGATTTCACCAGTGCCAACTCTTTGCACAAATTAGGCATTTACTGAATGTCACCCGTTAGCGACAGTGTCTAATCACATCACTTTTAGAAATTCTGAGCTCTTTGAACACAGCATCCTTGCGATTGTCCATTTACTCTGCCCTCTGCAGAAAACCAAGAGTTCTCAGTTGGTGTGTACACCCAAGCACACTGGTCAGTGTCCCAAAGATTCTGTCTTGTGTTTGAACTTTGAAGGGTCATCGGGTTATTTCAGTCTGATACAGTCCACCTCTTCGGTGGCAGGCATCCCCATCGTTTTGAGATCCAGGTCAGCACTGGACTTGCTCCCATTGTAAGAAGACTTCCAGTGGATCAGCATGATCCTCTTGAAGTACTTGATGGTGTTGTTCTTGACTGTCACGAAGCACAGGGTGTTGATGATGCTGTTGCTCATGGCGATGCACTCGACCACGTAGAAGGCGGTGAGATAGTGCTTCTCCTTCACGAACACAGTGGGGAAGAAGTCGCGCACGATGGTTAAGCCATAGAAGGGCGCCCAGCACAGCACATAGGCCACGAGGATGCACATGAGCACCAGGACCGTCTTCCGGCGGCAGCGCAGCCGCTTGCGGATCTGCTCCGTCTGGAATCCAGGCACGGTCTTGAACCAGAGCTCCCGGGAGATCCTGGCATAGCACAGGGTCATAGTGACCACGGGGCACACGAACTCGATGCCGAAGATAAAGAGGAAGTAGGACTTGTAGTAGGCCTGCTGGTCCACTGGCCAGATCTGGCCGCAGAAGATCTTCTCCTGGCTCTTGACAATGATGAGGACCGTCTCAGTTGTGAAGTAAGCGGATGGGATGGCGATGAGGAGGGACACCGTCCACACCAAGGCAATCAGGCCTGTGGCTGTCTGACACTTCATCCGCGGTCTCAGGGGGTGGACGATGGCCAGATACCTGGGGCAAGAACACAAATGGAGTCAGCCACTGTGAGGAGCAGGTACTGGACAAGAAGTTCACTTTGGCAAGGTTGTGAGAAGCACACCACGTGGGGGAGAGGCAGCCTTGAACGCCAGCCCCGGTTCCACCGGGGTTTTGTTTTGTTTAATCTCTTCTAACCTCAGTTTCCTTTTCTGCAAAAGTTTTTGTTTTTAGAGATTAAATGTGATCATGTATACACAGCTCCTGGCAAAGTTTCAAACCTGGTATATACTGAAAAAAAGGCAACAATTATTATTTAAAGTAGTAATACTACTTCCCATCAGTTTCTAGCCTGGCACTGTCCCCAGATCTTTCCTGTTCCCAGGCCATTCATCCAATCACCTTGAAGTCTAGAGCCAAGTAGGCCTTGTGACTCCAACACTCTGCTGGGGAAATTCTCCCTTTCCAGTGGAAGCAGTGAGCAAAGTTTTGTCTTCATTCCACATTTTTAAAAATATTTCTCTGCATGCAGAAGTGGAAGAAAAGCGTATCGCCATTCATCTCACTTTCCAGATGGAAAGTGGAGGCCAGTGAGAGATGGACGACTTTCTCAAGGCCATACACACAAGACCCTTGATAGAAAACATTTAACCCTACCTCGCAGGGCTGATGTGAAAATCAATTGAGAATATACATGGCTGCATTTTTTTTAACCACAGACCATCAAACAGTAAAAGATACTGCCTTTGTTCTCTCCAAAAGAACCCACACGGCAGTTACCACAGTAGTCCAGGAAGGAGAGAACAGTTTCTGGGGGCCGTGAGTCAACTGTGTGGTATGACAGCTCTTCTTATGCTCGTGCAGAGAGCTCTGGTTTCCTGGAAGGCTTTGCACGTCTGGCAGGGGGTGGAAGTTGGACAAGCAGAAAGATGGGAAGGGAAGTGGGAGAGAACGACAAATCAACACTGGAAACCAACACATTCCCGAGTGTCCGCAGCTCATTCCAGGTAGAGCTGAGTGCAAATGTGACAGGGGCCTAACAGAAAGCCACACCAATTCTGTTTCCTTTGAAACCCATCCCTTGGAGGTCACGTTTCTTGGGATTTTGATCTGAAGAGAAGTTCATTTTTTATTGTATTCCTGTCCTTCTCCCATGACACAAGCAGCCACACCCCTTGATATATTTGGAGAGTTCACCAGAGTAAGACTCTTGCCCTCTTCCAGCCCCCAGAAGATGTTAAGTGAAGCTGAATGGGGGGAGTCCACCCTCAGGGCACCGGCTGGCTGCCAAGCCTGGCCACCAGCATCCATCCCTGACATGCTAGCTGTCTCCTTAGTGCTAGAAAGTGTAATGGGAATCTCTGCAGAGCACTGGCAGTGTTTTTACCAGTGCTCATGTGCGGGGCCCTTCACAAAGGCCACGCTGCTCCTGATGTCAGGAGGGCATCCTATGTGCTCTGACCTGTACAAGATCCAAGCATTCAACGGCTCTCACTGGCTCATTTGCTGTCTACCCCACAGTGTTCTGTTGCTTACTCTGTCACAGAAAGCTTCTATTTTCACATTTGTTCCCTACACGAATTTTCAGTCTATAATTCTGTGCCTTCCTTTCCCAATATTTTTTTTCTAAGTCATTATAATATTTCCGAATCACAGCATTTTCAATGAATCTGCAGGGAAGAATCCAAGTGAGGGCTCAGAAGACGGAGAATGGAGTCCCAGCTTTGCAGCAACTTGCTACGTGAATTTCAGTTATTTTTCTTAACCCAGCTTAATTTCCTTATCTGTAAAATGGAAATACCACCTGGATACTGTGAGGCTCCAATGAGCTACCACATATAAATAATAGACTACTAATATATAAAAACTATTAGTACTTTAAAATAAACTTTTTTCCCAGAGCTATTCTGTATACATAGCAATGTTCTTTTACCTGTTATGAGCAAATACTGCATTTACAAGTCCTGTACTACTTTCTACTTTATTGAACCAAATTCTTCACTTCAGAACTAATTTTCAGGGTTATTTCATCCTGGCTTTCTCTGACATCACCCCAACTCCATCCCCAGGGTTAGTGCCATGAGTGTGTAGTGTAAGAGACCTTCCTGACACATTTACCAACAGGTGAGTTGCAGAAAACTGCTTCAGCGGTTCCCATCAGCCTCAACTGGGCTAGGAACTCCAGAACTCTAGTATTAGTAATACTTGCTTATGTTGTAAGTTTACAATTTACAGATCATTTTTAAATCTTCATTTTCATTAGGTAATCTCAACTCTATTAAATGAGTAAGAGCACACAATGACCATTTTATGGATGAGTAAGCTAAAACTTGGAGAGATGAAATAACCTGCTAAAAGCCACACAACTAGAAACTGACAGAGCCATGACTCAGACCCACATCTTGCTGCAAATCCAGTGACTTCTCCAGTATGCTCTTAGCCCTCTTCTTCTCCAGCAAGAGCAGTGTCCCCTCCTCCTGCCTTCCCGGCACCCTAGAGGCCCTCTCCTCTTCCTCTCCATCACCGTTGGTTTCTACCTACTGATGTTCCACAAAGCAGTCAGACAATGGGCCGCTGCTTTTCTCTACTTATGAGCAGGCCCTTGCGTTCCCTGTGTGTCTACAATATCAGTGGCTTAGGTCCAGATTCATCCAAAGCCAACAGTTCCCAGAGAATGAGGAATAAAGGCTGCTGGACAAAGAAATGTCCAAGAAGTCTGTGTGATGAGAGTGCGCTGGGTGATTGAGCAGAGAGTTTGGTTCCTCTCTGTCCCCAGAACCTGGCCCCAGGTATAACAAAAGTTGCAGCAGCTACTAGGTTGGTCAGGGGAGGAGCAGAGTGCACGACCTGCTCCTTGGAGCAGCCAACCCTCAGTGATGAACTATCTAGGGGGCATTTACACCAGGCATGGCTACTCAAGCCTTAGCCAGCCTCATCAACACAGGAGAGTCAAGTCTCCCAGCTCATACTCAGACTGCCTGGTTTCCTCAGCATTCTGGGTAAAAGAAAGGAGGGTCCTCCAGCATCCCACGTGCTTCAGATCCAAATGATTCACTTCCAGGGCAGTGCAGGTGTCTCCATAGCAAAGAACCACGTAGACCTGGGGGGACAGCGTTCTCTCGTGATCTTTCTCACCTCTTCCTCAGGTTGCACTCCTTTGGTTGGATTTAGGGATCTTCTAGAATATGACTCTCTCCTTTCTGATCTCTACACCTTTTATTTCTTGTCCCTGTCACATGTGGCTCTCCAAACTTCCTCATGCTCACCTCGAGCGTTCATTCTCACCCCTAGGCTTTTGCAAATACTGTTTCATCCTCTTGGAAAACCTTCCCTTCATTTGTTAAAGGCCAAGTTAAAAATCTATCTCCTCCATGAAGCCTCCTCTGACCACTCCAGCACACAATGATCTCACCCTTCCCTAAATTGCATTTAGAACTTACTCTTTACTTATTCGTTAACCGCTCTCACAGTGTCCATTCTCCTGTCACCCACCCTAGGCTGTAAGCTCCCCGAGGGCAGTGATGATGTCTTACTTCTTTTATGACTTTTGCTGTCCATGAATCCTGGGCACTTAAGAGGATTTTGATTAAACTTCACCTTCATCAAGTGCCTGGCACAGAGTGAACAGAAATATAAAAAAGCCATGGTGATGGTTCTCAAAAAGACTGCAATTGTTTTTGGAAAAGAGGACATAAATGTGTTTACCCAGCACGATACTGGAGGTAGTCTGGGGCAAGATAATGAAAGGTTGGAGCTCAGCTCAGGGGTTTGAGCTGTATTTTGCAGACAGTGGGGTTATTATTGGTCATTTAAGCAAGAGACGGGAGACATGTTCAAGACAGATTAATTTGGCTGTAGCCTTGCTTGCTTCCTTCCAGCCACAGGGGCCTTCTCTCTGTTCCTAGAACCCATCAAGTTTGTTCCTACCTTGGGGCCTTTGCTCTTATAATTCCCCCTGTCTGAAAAGCTTTCTCCCAATCTCCACAAGGCAGACTTCCCCCATCATTCAGAAGTCGGTTCAACTGTCTTCCCAGAAACACCTCTCCGACTGCTCACCTGCAGTAGGCCCCATGCTCAGTCACGCTCAGTATTTCTGAGTGTGTTTGTTTTTGTTCAGAGCACTCCCCACTTCTGGTATTACCTTCCTTGTTTCTGTGCCTGACAGTCATCTCCCTCCATCCTTTGGATAAAACCTCCATGAGGGCAAACTTTTTAAAAATCTTAACCACCATGATATCCTCAGTGCTTGGAACAGTACCTGTCACATTGTAGTCACCCTGTAAAATGCATTGTTTGAATGAATGCATGGCTACATGAGTAAACGATGGTTTGCTATGGATTGGGGGGGGGGAGTAGGGTTGGTAGACAAACAGAGCCAAGAGACGCTGAAGGCTGGGAAGACCAAGGGGAGTGTATGAGAGTGCAGCCTGGTGAGCAAGGTGGGACAGGGGTGAGTTCTGCCAGGAACTGGCAGTTGAATGAATGCTGGAGAAGGGGCGAGTGTGGCCAGGATGAAAGAGACTCCCTAGCTGAGATGGCTGGGAGAACAATGGAAGCAAGAGCAGAAGCAGAAATCCAAGCAGGCAGGAGATAAATAGTTAATAGACAAATAGATAGACTATGTAATGATAAATAGTTCTGTTCTGCTATACCTTGATAGCTGTGTTTCTTAAAACCCTTGTATTAGAACTGGGTGTGGTGGCTCAGGCCTGTAATCCCAGTACTTGAGAGGCTAAGAAAGGAGGATCACAGGTTCAAGGGCAGCCTCAGCAAGTAATGAGATTCTCATCAGCCTAGCAAGACCCTGTTTCAAAATAAAAATAAAATAGGGCTGGGGTGTAACTCGGAGGTAGAATGCCCCTAGGTTCAATCCCTAGTACCACAAAAAAACCCAAAACCTTGTATTATTATTTTGTGCAATGCACATCATAAAAACAATTGTTTCAATGAAAACAGAGGTTAGCCAATTGGAAATAATGAGTAGTGTATCTGGTTTGGTTGTTCTCGTTCTTTTAAGAGTTAATTTGAGAACTATAATATCACTATTTAGTGCTGCTCTGTCTTAAACCATTGTTCTAAGCAATTACAGATACTATTCCATTTAATCCTCAAAGAAATCAAATACATTAGGTTTTCTTATTATCCCATTTTATAGATGAGAAAACTGAGGAGGATAGAGGTTAAATAACCAAGATCAGGTGATACAACAGGAATTCAAACCCCAGAGTAACTGCTAACATTACCCCCCCACACACAGATGTTTCATTAAACAAAAATAAAGGCATTTCTACAATCACAAGTATATTCCTTATACCAAGATAAAAATTTAGTTGCCCCAAGCTAGCCAAATCAAACCTGAAAACTACTGATAAATTTTGAATATGCAAGACCAGACAAAAATCGGTGATTTGTAGACCATAAAATTGAAACTAGATGGCAGCAGCACATTAAAATGAACATAATTTGAAACAAGATCAGAAATGTCAATTAAAAACACAATGCACCAGGGCAGCCAATTAGTGAGGCAAGGCCACGGATGGCCCTGGGCTGGCACACTGTGCTTTCCTCCAATGTGTGGGTGCAAGTTTCCAATCACAGCCTCGTTCGGAACAACAGCAGTTCCACAGCGCAAGGCATGCTCCCTAATTCATCTCTCTTATTTTGTCTAATTTGCGTTATGTAAACTCCCACTATACGAGAAATGCCTGAAGTATTTCAGACAAGCTGATATTGGTATGAAAGTAGAATATGGGCTTGATGAGTTCAGTAGGTCAAGGTTGATTGATTGATTGACACAGATACACCTTTTACAGGTTAAAGATAACCCAATGCCCCTCCGTTTATCCTGGCTTCCTTTCCCCAAAGACCTCCTACACTTGTCAACAAGCCCCTACATGGTGAAATGGGTCTCACCCAGGGAGTAGGGCCCTACTCCACGGCAGGCACCCATCTACCCTCCCAGGGCACGCCCTGGGAAAAGATGCTTACTAGCCTGAAAGTTCAGGAAATGAGCCCATATGCTTCATCCTGTTCATGTGCTAGAAGAAAAGGTAGCATTTTCCATTTTCAGTAAAGGTCAGAGGCAAAGCCCCTGGAGCTCTTCCTGGGCGAATACTCTGCTTGACTGCTGCCCTGAGTTCACCCAGAGTCCTTTCTGTGGTAGACATATGTCCTGGGTCTGCCACTCCTGTGAAGGATCTTGATCGAGGAGAAGTAGCTCTCTGAGCACCTGCTCCGGGTGATAGACCAAGAGCCGTTTTGGCTACTAACTTCCTCGTATCCTTCCCTGGGGTGATTTTAAAGCCAGGTTCCTTCATAACCCCTCAGAAATGGACCTCTTCCAAGGCTATCCCACATCAGATGCCTTATCTGTAGCTTCAGAAAACATGCTTGATTAGTTGTACTCCTCTCTGGAATACTGCCCAGGTGCCCTGAACACCCCTGAGCCCTGAGGTCATGGGACAGGGAGGGCGTGTGTGTGTGTGTGTGTGTGTGTGTGTGTGTGTGTGTGTGTTGGGCTCTCTGGGTAGGAGGGAAGCAGCCTGTTCAGATCCAAGTACACGGAGCCCTGATTTGACCCTCGGGGTGACTGTCTGTAGACTGTATCAAGGTGCTTTGTAATAAGTCAAAAGTAGGCAGAGGAGCTTGCAAAGACTCTGCCCACGGAGCAAGGCCCACCCTGGCCCATTAGTACAAGTTTATACCGAGTGAAAGCTAAACATATGAAAGCTTTGCAGAGGCTGCTGTTATTGATTGTATTTACCATCTCTAGAAACAGATCATTTGTGCCATTGCATGTAAATAGAGGTGAAGGGGCAGAGCGATTACTGCAACAACAAAAAGTAAGCATAGGTTCTATCTTGCCTTTTTTTCAAAACAACTCCCTCGACCAACTAAAAATCAATTCGTGCTAGGAGGTCATGTTTTAGAAGAGGAAGTCTTGGTGAAACAGAAACTCTCTTCAAGATGTTTAAGTTGACTCAAGAAGTGGTGGCTCACGCCTGTATCCCAGTACTTGGGAGGCTGAGACAAATGGATCTCAGGCTTGAGGCCAGACTCAGCAACCTAACAAGACCCTCAGCAACTTAGCAAGACCCTGTTTCAAAATTTAAAAAAAGGGCTGGAGGTGTAGCCTGGAGGTAGAATGCCCCTGGGTTCCGTCCCTAGTACCAAAAATAAAAAATAAGTAACTGCTTGGAACTTAAAATTATTCCTCAACACCTGTTCTTAACTGCTTCTCTGAGCAACAAACAAGTCCAATGTCTAGGAGCAGGTCCACAGCAGGCAGATCAAAAGCCTTCCCAGTGACCAACCCTAGGGGCTTCTGCTGCCTCCTATCTCACCAATACTGGAATGCTGGGACTCTTCTGACTGTTCAATGGGCAAACTTTTGAGTGCCCAGTACATCCACGTCTATGGGGGTACAGAAACTTCTCATCAATCTGCAACGGCAGAAGAGGGACAATCCCAATTCCCTTCCTCCCTGGCTGCCTCTGCTGCCCCTCTTCCTGCCCCTGCACTCACCTGTCAATAGCGATGGCCAGCAGGGCATTGGTGGAGACGTAGAGAGAGACGGTGCGCAGGTAGTTGACAGAGGCGCACAGGACATGGCCGTGCTCCCAGGACAGCTGGCGCACCACGTAGTAGTCCATCTCAAAGGGGCAGCAGATGATGGCCACCAGGAAGTCAGAGATGGCCAGGTTGGCGATGAGCAGGTTAGTGAGGTTACGCAGCTTCTTGTAGCGGGCCATGGCGGCGATGAAGATGAAGTTGCCAATGCCACAGACCAGCATGATGCCCACCAGGGCCATGCCAATGATGATCTTGGCAGCAAAGAAAGTCCGAGAATTGGTCACATCCTCGTCTTCATCCGAGGGAAAATCATAGTCACCATAGCTGAAGTTGAATGGGAAGAAAGCAGCTTGGGCTCCATGGGGGTCGAGCACAGAAAGGAAGCTGGCGGTGGTGTTGGTGGTGTTCTCACCCATGACCCCCACGGTGATCTCCATCTGACCAGGTGGTGCTGAGAGCAACACTGCTGGGAATTCTCCTGGAGCGATGACTGCAAGCCGATGTCCCCGAATGAGTCAGAGGGTCCCTGCCAGCATCCTCGGGGTACAGTATCCGAGCTCCGCTCTAAGCCTTGGAAAGACAAACAAACAGTTGGCTACATGTTGGAGTGAATCTGGCTGAGTTTAAAATCATCCTGTAACCTAAGCAGACCCATTAGCCACCTGCTCAGAGTGAACACAGGGTCATGGAGTGGAAATAAAGGAACCACCGAGAGAAAGCAAATGAATGAAAACCACATCTTTGCACAATTAGGGAGGACGGGATGGCTGTGGAGACAATGAGGCCCTCACTCCATGTATTTCCATTCCACTGAAGACTCAGAAATGTTGCACTTTTCCTCGAGGACCAAAGTCGGGAGTGTGGGGACGCTGAAGGGAACAGAAGTGACCTACCCCAAGCTCCACTTGCTATCCCCACAGCCTGAGCTCTGTCCTTGTGGACTAGTTCCCTTCTGTGGTGACAACAGCTCAAGATAAATGAGTATGAATGCCATCAAAGAGAGAGGGCTTCCAGACAGCCTCATCTGCTTGCTCTCCAGGGGCTGGGCTTCTGGCAAAACAGCTGTAAAATCGTGGAGCTCTCCACCAGCCACCTTCCCCTCTCCTAGCTGTGTTTCCAGGTCAAACGTCAAAATCTGCAGTGACCCTAGAAGCTGGGCACAGTGTTTCCCAAGGCCTGTCTCCAGGCAGAAGCTACAGGGTCAAAGTCACAGTCTGTCACTAACTGGGTGGGTTAGAAAGAGAACCTGAGAGCAAAGTCCTTCCCTGGCTAGTTGTACATCCTGAGGTAAATAGCTTAAACACTCAGGGTTTCCACATCCTCCAGGTGGGAGATCGATACTGTCTGTAAAGCACAGAGCTCCCTGGAGAGAGAGGGCCTTACACCCCTGAACGGCGGGCGCTCTAGCCTCTCAGCCAGCTGCAAGGAATCCTGGCCCAGAGACCACCACACCACATAATGGCCCCGGGGGGTGGGAATAGGGGAGAGGGTTTGTCAGCAGCACTGCTGGGGACAGAGAGGAAGCCAGAGTTCCCTGTCCCCTGCCTCCTTCCTGCAGTCCCTCTCAGAACCTAAAGACATCAGACCAGGGAGCTGGATGCAAGGGAAGGGCTAGGTCCGGAGAGCACCCCTAAATGTCAGAAGAACAGGAAGGAGAAGTATGGAAAACCTGAGTTCCTGGAGAGGGGAACTCAGACATCCCTCCCTGGTATCCATATCCCTCAAAGGCAGACATCTGGAGCCTGTCCTTAAGGAGCGAGGGTGAAGTCCCTCACACCTCACTGAAGCTCAGCCCCATTGCTGCCTCCCTCTCCCAATTCCTCATCCGGACTGGGTCCTTCCTCTGAGCTCTCAGTCCTGTCCAGCTCAGCCTGCCCTCTGCCCTAGTAGGTGTGTGTGAGAAGCAGAACCCAGAACTCAGAAGCCAGAGGGGCCAGGCTTGGGGACCACATAGGCAGGGCAGCAATATCGATGGGCACATTGCACCCCTGGCAAGCCCTGTTTGTCTGAGGGGCATGCCACCTCGGGAGAAGGGACCCTACAAACATGCTACCAGGAAGGCAGGCTCAAAGTCAGCCTTTAAAACAAAGAATAATAGAAACTTTGGGGGCGAGGCAGCACTAGGAGATTAAGGAATTGAGGAGAAATTGTCCAGGGTGTTTTCTCCTGTATCCTCCGCTCTTAGGGAAGAGCCCCAGCTCCCAGCCCCGTCGTCCTCCAGCCCCTGGAAGCCTCTCTTTGCAGTGCTTTCTGATAAGCTTTCTCCTCCTCCCCACTTTCTCCTCGGAGCCTGGGCGGCTACGCCTAAGGGCTGAAAGAGGGGACAGACTGGCTCCCCTGAAGAAATGCAGCCAAGTCCCTGGAAAAGCCCCCTCCTCATTCAAAGCTCCGGCTCCCCCCTTCCGCGAAGGCGGATGCCGCGTGGGGTCCTCGGGGCATCTCCGGGAGGGCGCGCTCAGTACCTGCAGCATCCCGGCGCCCAGGGGACGAGGGCCAGGTCCCTTCGTTCTAGGACCGGGGACAGCAGTCGCTCCTCCCAGAGGCCTGCTGGCAGGGGCCAAGTCCTCTCTCTCTTCTCTCGTAGAGGAGCTTTCCCAGCTCGGGAGGGAGTTGCGCTCACCCTACAGCGGCAGAGGTGATGCGAGTGGCGCCCGGCGAGGGCCCGCCCCGCACTCGCTGTCCCCGCCCCCGTGGTCGTGGGGTGCGGGGGTCCCCGAGGCGTGCTCGGGACCCGCGCACCAGGCTCGGGGGCGGCGGGGTCCGGCTCGAAGCGGGGTACGTCGGGGGTCGCCCAGGCGCGCCCTGCTGGGGCGCAGAGGCGGCAGCTCCGGGGCGTCCTCGCCGGAGCGAGCCGGGCGGGCAGGCGGTGCGTACCGGGGTTCAGGCCCCGGAGCCGCTGCCTCGGGCGGGAAGGAGGCGCCCGCGCTCGGAGCAGGACGCTGCGCCCAGCCCGCCGGCGTGTGCCCGCCGCAGGGCACCGGAGTCCTCGGCCGCCTCACCCGCCCCCAGCGTCGCCGCCAGAGTCCCGAGCGCTCAGCGGATCCCGAGGCGCATCCCTGCCGCCACAGCACGCCTTCGCGGGACACGGGGACCCGCCCACACCTCCTCCCCTCGGGAGGATCCAAGTGAACCACAGGGTCGTCGTCACTGTCCTGTCGGTCCGCCGCCTGTATCTCTCCAAAAAGAGGCTCAGAGAATTGCTTTGTTGAGAGCAAGGAGTTGGGGGCGCAATGGAGAGAGGAAGGTATCGCACCTCCACCCCATCAGTTCAGAAGGCTGGGGTGACCAGAGCAGAACGCAGACAGACCTCCTTCAAAAGCGTACGGATTCCTCAAAATGTTAAGCATAGAAGTATCATATAATCAGCAATTCCAAGGTATATAACTCAAAATAATTGAAAGCAGGAATTCAGATGCTGTACACCAATGCTCACTGTTCGTAGCAGGATTATTCACAATAACCAAAAGGTGGAAACAGCCTAAATGTCTATCAGCTGGCTAATGGAAAAATAAAAAGGGTATCATATATGCATACAATAGGTTATTATTCAGACTTAAAAAGGAATGAAATATAACAAGTGTTGGCGAGGATGTGGAGAAATTGGAATCCTTGTGTACTGTTGGCAGAAATGTAGAATGATGTGGTCGCTGTGGAAAACAGTATAATATTTCCTCAAAAAGTTAGAAAGTAGAATTATCATATGAGCCAGCGTTTCTACTTCTGGGTCTATACCTTAAAAAATTGAATGCAGGATCTTAAAAAGATATTTGTATATCCATGTTCATAGCAGTGTTATTCACAATAGACAAAACATGGAAGCAATCCAAGTATCCATCGAAGGAAGAATGGGTAAATAAAATGTGATTTATGTATATAAAGATAAACAATGGAATATCATTCAGCCTTAAAAGGAAGGAAATTCTGATGTACCCTATAGCATGGAATACCTTAAGGACGTTTTACTAAGTGAAGTAAGGCAGACACAAAAGACAAACACTGTATGATTCCACTTAAATGAGGCACCCAGAGGGGACAAATTCATAGAGACAGAAAACAGAACAGTAGCTGCCAGGGGCTGGGGGAAGTAGGGGCTATTTAGTGCTCCTTAAAGGCTTACATACTAAAGGCTTAGTTGCCAGCCTGTGTCACTATTGGGAGGTGGTGGTACCTTTAAGAGGCGGGGCCTACTTGGAGGAAGTTAGGTCATTGGGAGTGTGCCCTGGAAGGGGATCCTGGGGCCTGGCCCCTCCGCCCTCTCCCTTTGCTTCACAGCTGCCTTGAGGTGAACAGCTTTGTTCCACTACACACTCCCCACCATGATGTTCTGCCTCACCTCAAGTCCCAAAACAATGAAGCCAACCAACCAGGGACTGAAACTGTGAGCCATAATAAATCTTTTCTTCTTTTAAGTTGATTTCCTCAGGTATTTTGTCACAGAGATGGAAAACCGACAAACACAGGGTGTAACTGTCTAATAGGTATAGAATTTCAGTTTCACAAAATGAAAAAGATTCTGAAGATGGATGGTGGTGATGTGTGTGTGTGTGTGTGTGTGTGTGTGTGTGTGTGTGTGTTAGTTACAGGGGATTGAACCCAGGGGCATTCTACCTCTGAACTACACACCCAGCCCTATTTTTTATTTTGAAGCAGGGTCTCACTAAGTTGTGGAGGGCCTCACTAAGCTGCTGAGACTGGCCAAGAACCTGCAATCCTCCTGTCTCAGCCTCCCAAGTACTGGAATTACAGGTGTATACCACTGTGCCCAGCTGAACAACATTGTTAATGTACTTGATGCCACTGAATTGGGTATTTAAAATGGTGAATTTTATGTTTGCATATTTTAATAATTATCTCTCCTATGTCTCCTTAGCAAAGCATCCACTCAATCTCTATCCATGATTGGCCTCCATCTGTCCATAATGGAAATGGTGCTGCCCAGGATCTGGACTTTTGCTCACTTTTCCACTATTGGACTGTGTGACTTTAAGCAAGTCACATCATGTCTCTGGGGCTCTGTCTCCTCACTAACAAAATGGATGAGTTGAGCTTGATTTAGGAAATTACTATCAGGTTCCCATACTTCATTCAGTATCATCCTCTGTCTCAAATCCTTCCATGGACAGTTTCTCTTGTCATTTGCACAAAACTGTCACTTGCAAAAATATCACAGCAATTTTATATTTGAGTCTCATGTTTTCTGGGACATGGAACAGGGCAGTGGTAAAGAGATTGGGAGGCAGAGTCCATCGCCTCCTTTCTACCTAGCTCTGCACGCATGAACTGCATGACCGTGGGCAGTGCGTTAAGAAAAGTCTAACTTTACTACTTTATAAATTAGAGATGAGAATAACCCCTGCACCATAAGGTTGTTGTGAGGATTAAGTAAGGCAAGTAAAGTGTTTAGCACAATGCCTGGCAATAGCTGGCACCTGAGAAATGCCAGCTATTACTGTAACTGAGTATCTTGCTCCACGAGATCCTGACCAGTCTTTGAGACCTTGCTCAGATGTCATTTCTTGCAGGAAGCATGCCTTAATTCTCCCGCTGATTTTCACTTCTTCCTTTCCATTTGGTACTTTTCTTTAAATGCACTTTTGTTTACCAATTTGCTCTTCATTTTGCACTGTTCCCCAAGGAAGGGCTAGATCTTGTTCAGTTTTTCATTCTATTCTGCAATATTTCTCAAACTTACCTGATGATAAAAATTATCTGGGTTGGTAGTAGATCATACTGATTCCTGGGTCCCACTCCAAACCAAGGGATGGGATCTAGAAATCTGTATGTTTAGCCAGCACTCCAGGTGATTTGTATTGTCAAATATGTATGAGAATCTGGGGGCCTCGAACAGAGCCTGGTACAAGATAGATGTTGATTTGTCACCCAAAGCACTTACAGTGGACATGTATTATCTCACAGAGTGTCTGAGGGCCAGGAATCTTGGAGTGGCTGGGTTAGATGACTTCAGGTGAAAGGTTGGTCAAGAGAGTGGAGTCAAGCTGTCAGCCAGGGCTGCATTCTCATCTGAAGGTTCAAGTGAGAGAATGCACATTCAAGTTCAGAGGCGTGGTTGTTGTCTGGCCTCAGTTTTTCACTGGCTGTTACAGCCGACTTCAGTTCCTCACCATGGTGGCCTAGCTATAGGCTGCCTGGGTGACTAACAACATGGAGGCTGACCTCCCCGACTCCTACGATATGCTCTTCATCACAAATCAAAGTCTGGTAAAATGTGAAAGGGGAACCACACAAGTGTGTGAATACCAAGGCTGAGAGGCACTGCTGGCTAACCTGGAAGACATCTTAGAGGCTGGGTCCCAGGTAGAACTTCCACTTTTCCTTTCTCTCTTCAAATTCCAGGCAAGAAATGGTAGTTGAGGTTAACAGTGAAGTTATCCACAAGGAAAGTATATCTGACCTTAAACTAGCGAGGCTGTGGATGGCTTCTAGAAAAGTGGATATCCAGTGGTAGATAAATCAGAAAGACAAAACTGGGGTGGTTTATTGGACCCTCGGGGGAAATGGAATTATGGGAGTAGATGTAGTATGGCAGGCTCTGTGCACTGACGTTCCTGTTGGGGCTCCTTGAAGGGCTTGGGCGTGTCATTTTCTGACCCCCCTCAACCTCTCTATCTTAGGAGCAGACATCCAGCTGGGGCCCTGTGAGTAGTCCATCCATTTAAAATTTTGACAGTCTATCTCTGTGACATACTTGAACTGGGACTAGCTTGGCCTAAAGCAAAATCTGGAGTTCCATTGACAATTTTCCCCCTAAACTTTGAGCCCAGAGACGCCAACAGTTGGGAGTTTTGCCTGTGATTAGTTCACTGCCAGAATAGGCAGAAGTTGTCATAGTTCATCTTGCCTATAAAGGCATCCCCAATATCTGAGAGAATGTGCTATCCTCGGAGTCCTGGACAAACAAGCTCCAAAGAACCTGTTTGGGAAGCACTTTCTTTGGAAATGGCCACTCCCAAATAATGGTTTTTCTTCCTTTCTGAAGAAAGCCCAAATACTTCAAAAATGTTAACTACTTTTCATATTCTCTCTCTCTCTCTCTCTCTCTCTCTCTCTCTCTCTTCCTTTCCTGTTCCACTGGCAGGAATCATCCCAACCCATTAATTCTCATTTCTTCATTTTGTCCTATAATGATGTCCCTTGAGTTTAGACATGGAAGTTTTCAACATCTTAAGGCTTTTGTTAACCATGCAGCTTCTGTGCTATTCTAGCAAACACCCCATGGAAATCCGGCTAATGCAGGGCCTTCAAGGTCATTCATTGGGCACCCTTAGTTGAGAAAGGAGCTAACAGATGGTCAAAAGGGAAAGCCACTCACACAAAGTACCAGAGCCGGCTGATTTCAGAGCCTATATTCTAGTTCAAGTCTCCTGACTTTTCGCCCAGCCCTCCATCCACTTCTCTGGCCTGCCATGCACACAACACATATACCTGCTCTCAATTTGCCCCTCTCTCCAGGATCTTTGGCTCCAGGGCCCAGCCACAATTTCCTCTTTCTGGAAAATTTACTAAATCAGCTGATTTTGTGCTTTCATCAGATTTGTTATCTCAGCATACCTTTATCCATTGCCATGAGAAAAATCAAGGATTCCTGGAAGATGCCAGAGCTGGCACAGAACTCATCCTGCCTCCCGTTCCAATTACCTCTCTAGCATCTGAGCCGGCCATTCTTGACCCGCTTCCCAAAGCCTACTCAGCAGGCTGTTGGTACTGCCCTGTGCCATCTCCCTCCGCCTCCCAAGTCTTGCCGGAGGGGATGCGAAGGGAGATTTAGATACATCCAGAGACATGGCTTTTATTCCTTTCTGAAGAAAGCCCATACACTTCAAACATGTTAACTCTTTTATTAATCTAACTGGTTTAATATTGCCCAAAATTCTTAATGAAATTCTATTGGAAGTTAGAGAAATTATTCATTTTTTTTGGAAGAATGAACTAGAAATAGCAAACAACAAGAATCTTTTTTTAAAAGAAAATGGAAAGACCTGGAGAACATTATGTTAAGTGAGATTAGCCAATCACAAAAAAAGAAAGGACATATGTTTTCATTAATATGTGCAACCTAGGGAGTACTGGGGACACAAAAGGGACTCCAATGACAACAGAGAACCCTCAGTGGTGCAAGGGAAGGGGTACAAGGGAAGGGGAAGGGCAAGAAAGAAGTGAATCTATGGAATTACTATCATAAACAATGTGTACATGTGAGATTATACCAACATCATTCTCAGTGCTACATGTGGGGGGGGCGAGGGGAGCTGTATGCATGTATGTTAACACCAAACTGATACTCATTGTGATGTGAGACTACAATGCACCAATTAAAAAAAGATTACTATTAAAGTATATTTTGTTTAATTCAACATATCTAAAATATTATCTTAACATATAATCATTAAAATTGAAATATTTACAAAAAAATAAAAAATAAAAAAAATAAAAGAAGAGCAATACAAGGAAACGTGTCCCATTGATATAAAAACACTATGAAGGTTTAAGAAGACAATGAAGAGATAATGAACTTGAGGACAGGGGCACTCGCTGTTGAGATCTGCAGATGCCAGGGCATGATGTCTGAAAACTCAGTGCAGTCACCATTCTGGAATACTTCACATGGGGACAGTGGAGGGGAGAGGGGAAGGGCAGGGACTGAACCCACACCTGGTGTCTGCCTCCGATTCGGGCCTTCCCACCTAAGCCCCTGGTGACAGGGCTATGAGCACTGGGACTCCAGGAGAGAGGAGACTCAGGTAACGCTGCTTCTGGGCTTCTGGTGCAGAGCAGGGAAGAAAAGTCTTCTCTCCTTGTTAAAGAAAGAGCCTGCTGTTAATGCAGCGAGGGCCTCGTAACACAACAGTGCCCTGCCACCTGTGGTCACACTTCCGAAGCTGAGATGGGTCCTTTCCTCTGCCATTGCACCATCGTAGGGGAAGTAGCACAGGAACCCAAGGAGTCTTTTAGGAGGATTTGTTAGAGGTTGAGTAGGAGAGGAAGAATGTGAGATGAGTATTCAAAAATACAAATATAATAACCCCCCCACACACACACACACAGGCTCCCAGAGATGAGGGGCCGGGAATTTTTGCATTAGGGAGATGGAGGCAGTTATATATTTATGTGGGTCTGTCTTTCCCACAGCCTAGGGGATCCTGGTGAGACTGGAGTTAGCTGAGAATGCATTACAAAGCAAGCAACCTGAAACACATACAGGCAGAGTACCGCCCTCGGTACAGCCGTGTGCTGATTCGTATCCATTGTCTAACTCATATTGCCCACTAATCCTCTTTGATACAGATAGTCCACATTTACACTTTTTTCTTTTTTTTTTTTTTGCGGTACCGGGGATTGAATGCAGGGGCGTTCTACCTCCGCGCTACACCCCCGGTCCTATTTTTTTTTATGCTTTATTTTTGAAACCGGGTCTCACGAAGTTGCGGAGGGCCTCACTAGGTAGAGAGAGAGAGAGAGAGAGAGACAGGGGGAGAGAGAGAGAGAGAGAGGGAGAGAGAGAGAGAGAGAGAGAGAGAGAGAGAGAGATCGCGCGCGCGCATGCGCGCTGAGGTTGGCCGCGAACCCGGATCCTCCGGTCTCCGCCTCCCAAAGTACTGGGATTACAAGCCTGCGCCACCATGCCCGGCCACATTTACACTTTTTTCTAAGGAAAAATATTAAAGAAATATTTGTACATAGCTTTATAAAGGATAACAAAAGGTTAGAAAAGATCCAATCATTCAAAATTGGGTTACTGTATTAGTTTCCTAAGACTGCCATAATAAAGCATCACAAACAACAGAAATTCTGGAGGTGAAAGTCCAAAATCAAGGTATCATTAGAGGCACGCTCCTTCTGAGATTCTGGGCAGAATCCTTCCTTGTCTCTTTCTAGCTGCCAGTGGTGGCCATTCATTGGTGACTTTCCCGGGCTTGCAGCTACAGGGCTCTAGCCTCTGCCTCTACCTCTGCCTCTGCATCAGGTGGCTTTCTCCCACGGGACTGGGTCTTCATACGGCATTTTCCTCTTAGTGACACCAGTCATATTGAATTAGCATCTACTCTAATGACCGTATCTTAACCCAGTTAAATCTGCAAGTACCCTATTTCCAAATAAGGTTACAGTAACAGGCACGGGGGCTTAGGATTGCAACATATCTTTTAGGGTACATATATGTGTGATGGAGCACTACATAGCTATCAAAAGTGGGACTGTGAAATAAATATATAGCTGTTAGAAGTCAGGATAGAAGGACAGTAGCTACCCTTTGGGGGAGGTGACTAGAAAGATCCATTTGGGGGCTTTTTAGGGTACCTGTAATATTCTGTTTCTTGATCTGGTAATTGGTGACATGAATATCTCAAGTTGGTAAAAATTTACCCAGCTGCATGTACACTTAAGCAATGTGCACTTTTCTGACTGTATAGTATATTTCAATGGAAAGTTCATTAGGATATGATGCACAAAAGTATACTGATTGACATGGAAAGATAGTTATGATGTATTACTGAGTGGAAAAGCATCAGGTTATGACGCCATATTGTCTAATGATTCCTTTTGGAGGAGAAATATATGCCACATTCCTCCGTAGAAGAAAATGTCTGCATGGACAAAAGCACACTGCTAACACTCAGAGTGGAAAGAAAATGCAAGCGTTCTCCCCTTCAATTATCTGCATTTTGTGGTTTTTAAAACGAACCCATATTGCTTGTGTAATGCTTTAAATTTCATAGATGAGAAAAGAGTGAAGTAATAAAAAACAATGAGTAGGAGACTCAACCATTAGGGAAATTTTAGTTCTTTATCTCACATTATTCCAAAATGCAGTATGGAAGTATTTAAGAGTTAATGTCAAAAAGTTACAAACCCAAAAGAACATTGATTAAAATTTTATCTGATTTCAGAATAGTAAAGGCTTTTACTAAGAAAAAAGTAGGGGGAGAAAGCAATAGATGATATCCCAAAAGAGAAAAATTGATAGATTTTTATGCATTAAGATTTAAACATCTGAAAGTCAGAAAAGTCATAAACAAAACTAAAAATGTCAAACCAGGAAAAATCTTTATGACAAATATAGTAAACAAAAGGGCAAGATACTTAAGATATGAAGTACTGTTGCATTTTAATAAGGAAAATACTAGCACCACAAAAGAAAATATATGCAGATACACAAATCGGCAATGGACAAGAAGTGCAAATAATAATAAAATGGATTTTAAAAAATTCTTAAGCCGGGCATGGTGGCGCACGCTTGTAATCCCAGTACTTGGGAGGCGGAGACCGAAGGATCCAGGTTTGCCGCCAGCCTCAGCTACTCAGTGAGGCCCTCTGCAACTTCGCGAGACTCAGTTTCAAAATAAAGTATAAAAAATAGGACCGGGGGTTTAGCTCAGAGGTAGAACGCCCCTGGGTTCAATCCCTGGTACCGCAAAAAAAAAAAAAAAAAAAAATTCTTAGCCAAGCATGGTGGCACATACTTGTACTCCCAATACTTGGAAGGCTGAGATAGGAGGATCACAGGTTCGAGACCAGCCTCAGCAATTTAGCAAGATTCTGTTTCAAAATAAAAAAGGGCCAGGGATGTTGCTTGGAGATAGAATGCCCTGGGTTCAATTCCCAGTACAAAAAAAAATTCTTATCCTCCCAGTAATTAAAAAATGCCACCTAAAACAAAAACACACTTATTTTGTCTATCAAATTAGCCAAGAACATAAACTATACAACTAGAACTTGGATTAGTATCTTAAGAATCCCAATAAACAATCTAACTTTGGAAGTATCTTGAACTTTCTCACATTCCTTAGTCTTTACTGCATTCTGCCCAAAGTTGCTTGGTAATAAACACACACTGATTTGGTTGATTCCACACAACTATCTTCCCCTCTCCTGGTTTTAGGTCTGCCTGACATTTGTTTCAGCTTTCACCAGGAGGACAGCCAGAGGCTCCGGGCCAGAGAGATGACATCATTCAAAGTAAAGTCTAGTGCCAGCGCCCTGTGCTGTCCGATCGCTCCCTGTGCTTGTACAGAAATGCACAGGAGAAGGTTGAATTCCAATTACACCTAGGGAAATTTTAGTTTAAAATGTGTAATAATCTTTTGCATGGTTTGTTGAATAAGTTACAAAATTGTCTTATATTCAGATCATTTTCAGGTTGCATGAGTGTGTGTGTGTGTGTGCATGAGTGTGTGTGCATGAGTGTATGTGTGCATGAATGTATGTCTGTGAGTGTGTGTATGAGTGTGTGTGCATGAGTGTGTGTATGAGTATGTGTACATGAGTGTGCATGCATGAGTGTATGCATAAGTATGCGTGTGTGTGCATGAGTGTGTGTATGCACACATATGTGCATGGTAGGAAGGGAAGAGATATACAAGAGAAAGCCCCAAAAGCACTTTAAAAAAATCTTCATTGGCTTTATTTTTGATTCTAGAATCAGCACAGAATCACTTTTATCACTGGCCCAAAACCAAGAAGAGTTAACTTAATAAAACCGCTTTCAATTTTAATTAACTGGTAATGAAAGAGCACTGGGAAAAACGAAAGAACTAGAAGTATGGAGATACAAGGACACGACTGTCAACAAAGTAGGTGAAGTAGATGGAAGTCCCACGCAGGAAAAAGGGTTTGGAAAGAGTTGGAGTCATGAAGACAGAAATGCTGTTTGATGGAGAAGCCTTGTCTTTGACTCCTTGGCCTCCTCACCAGCTCTTATCCTGATGATGGTGTGTTACCTTATCACCTCGGTTGTGTTCAGAGCTTCAGCTCACCTGTGCCTTCGCCTCCCTAACTTCACATCAAACACTATCCTTTAAAAACAAGGATATGAGGCCGGGCGTGGTGGCACACGCTTGTAATCCCAGTACTTTGGGAGGCGGAGACCGGAGGATCCGGGTTCGCAGCCAGCCTCAGCTCTCGCTCTCTCTCTGTCTCTCTCTCTGTCTCTCTCTCTCTCTCTCTCTCTCCTTAGTGAGGCCCTCCGCAACTTCGTGAGACCCGGTTTCAAAATAAAGCATAAAAAATAGGGCCGGGGGAGTAGCGCGGAGGTAGAACGCCCCTGCGTTCAATCCCCGGTACCGCAAAAAAATAAATAAATAAATAAAAATAAATAAATAAATAAATAAATAAAAACAAGGATATGTTTTTTTCATTTTTATTTTATGTTTTGAAACAGAATTTCGTGAGGTTGCTGAGAGTCTCACTACATTGCTGAGCCTGTCCTTGAACCTGCGATCTCCCTGTCTCAGCCTCCCAAGTACTGGAATTACAGGCATGTACCACCACACCTGGCTGTAGACAGTTTAATAAGGCACAGTACAAGAAATCTATATTTTTTCTTTTCTATTTATTTATTTATTTATTTTGTTTTGGTATTAGGGATTGAACCCAGGGACATTCTACCTCTGAACTACACCCCCAGCCTTATTTTATTTTTATTTTGAAACAGGGTTTCACTAAGTTGTAGAGGGCCTCTCTAAATTGCTGAGGCTGGCTGTGAACCTGCAATCCTCCTGTCTCAGCCTCCCAAGTACTGGGATTACAAGTGTATGCCACCATGCCTGGCCCTAAATCTATATCTTCAATTTTCTAAACTTTGGTCTGTAATCACAAAAGTAACATATTGTACAAAAATAAATTCAAACCATACAAAGTATAGAATACAAAAATTCTCATATCTACCTTTATACCTGATTCTACTATTAGCAATTTAGTATAGATACTTCCTAGAGCAAGTGGTGTCTGGGATGGGCCTTCTGCCTAGGTTGCAGACTGCTCTCTTCTTGTGCTATCCACGCATGGTGGGGAGGAGAGAGAGGTTAATTCTCTCTTCTTAAAAAGGCACTAATTCCATTCACGAGGCTTCTGCCCCCAAAACCTACTTCATGGACCCTTTGTGGGAAGGAGCGAGGCCCAGTCAAAGGTCATCTGGAGTAATCTGCAGAAAACGCTTCAGCAAGAATCTTTAGTAGATTAAAAATAATCCCTTGTAGTCTCATTGTTTCAGTGTCTCTCTTCCTCTCATAGACTTTGCAGATCTTAAAGTCAGCATTAAAGGGTTCTCATTGAACCAGGAGCTATCACGGGCAAGATTTCCTTGTGTGCTGTGGTTTTGACAGAGGTGTACAATTATTTCTCTATCTGGAGCAGCCTGACTCCATGGGGAAGAACCCAGCTTCCTCTCCGGTGTTCTCTTCCTCCAAGGCCGAGTTACTCTCTGGTGCGGAAGCTATTCCCTCCCACAGATGGGAGCGAATGTTCCCTGAGCACCCGCCATGTTCACACTGTACACACATCCTCCATTCACCCTCACAACCATTCCAGGAGGCAGTGCCTATCATCAGCTCCATCTTACACATAAAAATAAGAAGAATTAAGTCCCATAGTCACGCAGGGAGTTCAAACTCATGTTCCCAGTCCTGGTAACACATGCTCTTTTCATCTTGGTGAAGTGAATGGAGCAGGGATTTGGAGAACAGTATAGGATTCGGGACTGAGTGAGGCCTCCCAACCCCCAGTTATTCTTTGGAAGGATGAAAAGGCTTCCTGAGGTTTTATTTTGTTACCTCTATAAATACCCTTTTTAATAAGAGTTGTGCATCAGAATCAGCCGAGAAACATTTTCATTGTATACCCACCTCGAATTTGCCTCCTGGAAGATCTGGTTAGCAGGAGAATAAAATGTGTTAAGTTTTCTTTAATTCCTAGAAAAAAAATGCCAAGTAAAAATACCAAACAAGAGGATTGATTAAGTTCAAAATCGATATATTGAATAAAAAAGATAAACCCTAATGAATTTAGGGCTAAGCTATTGGCTCTTAACGACATTAGGAAATCTCAGTAGGATGGTATTTTGTTTTCTTGTTTGTGGTCCCTGGAATCAGGAAAGGTTGGCTGGGTCAACAGCTATATTCAAAGAGCTGTTCTTTTTCTTGTCCTCGATTCAATTCGGTCACTCTTTTGAATGTCTGCTATTTGAAAGGCTGCAATTTTTAAAAAGTCGCATCAAGAAGAAAAGGCTATATTCAACAAAAATGTAACATTATTGACTATTTGACACAGGTGGCCCTCTGTGTCTGTGTGTGGTTGCACATTTGTGGATTCAACCAACTGCAGATCAAATATATGTTTAAAATTTGCATCCCACCAGGCGTGATGGCACATGCCTGTAATTCCAGTACTTAGGAGGCTGAGACAGGAGGATTGCAGGTTCGAGGCCAGTCTCAGCAATTTAGTGAGACCCTCAGCAACTTAGGGAGACCCTGTTTCAAAATAAAAACCAAAAAAGGAGCTGGGAGTGTGGCTCAGAGGTAGAATGCCCCTCGGTTCAATCTCCAGTATTACACACACACATACAAAAAAAAAAAAAATTGCATCCCTACTGGACATGTGCAGATTTGTCATCATTCTCAAAACTATACAGCATAACAACTATTGGTATCACATTTACATTGTATTAGGTATTATAAATAATCTAGAGATAACATGAAGTATGGGGAGGATGTGCATAGGTTATATGCAAATACTATGTCATTATATGTAGGGAAACTGAGTACCCTCAGATTTTGGTATTCTTGGCTGGGTGGGGAGTCCTGGAACCAGTCCCCTCTGGATACCAAGGGATGACTGTATATGTAAAATCCCATGCTAGCCAATGGTAGTTTGGAAGGAGGAAAAAGGGAGACAGAGATGGAGAGGGTGTTTAAGAGAAAGGGACTAGCTTATCTAACACTACGGCACAAAAAGCAAATAATTGCTCAAAAACTTGTGCTAAATTTTGATTATTATATATGTAACCAATTATTTATTCAATGCATATGTGTCTTATAAACACACACACACACACACACACACACACACACACACACATACACACACACCACATTTCTTTCCAGCTTATGGCCCATGAGTAGATTGTATTGTTTGTTAATAGTCCTTTGTTCACACTTTTCTTTTTTTTTTTTGTGGTACCAGGGATTGAACCCAGGGGCATTTTACCTCCAAGCTACACCCCCAGCCCTATTTTTTATTCTTTATTTTGAAACCGGGTCTCGCTAAATCACGGAGGGCCTCACTAAGTAGCTGAGGCTGGCCTCGAACCCGGATCCTCCTATCTCAGCCTCCCAAGTACTGGGATTACAAGCGTGCGCCACCACGCCCGGCTTGTTCACAGTTTTCTATGGGTGGAGTGTGCTTTCCTAACTCCACTAGCCACATCCTTCCTTGGCAGACTTTGGTTTGGCCATGTGACTCACTTGGGCCAATGGAAAGTGTGCACACACACTCTATGTGACCACGTGTGTGGTTTGGCTTAACCTGCTGAATCCCGGCCTTCTGCTTGAGAACCTGTCTCAGAAGTGGCTGCTCTTGGTTCCCCAATCGGAAGACACCGGGAGCTGACCTGGAGTCAAATCCGGTACAGCCCAGCAGCAGCAAAGTCACAGAGGCGACTCACTGGTCTGTTCTCTCCCTGCAGGTTTTCAGGCAGCAATGGGCTTGAGGGGTTGGTTGAAGGAATGTCTATAGGTGTATTAATTATCAATTGCTGCATAAAAATTATCCAAACTTAGCAGCTTAAAACAGCAACTTTGAAACTTCAGAGTGCTTCAGAACCTAAAATGCTTACTGCAGGAGCTGGCAGCTCTCAACCTGCAGCAGCTCCTATTAGCATCCATCATCTGAGTTCTCACCAGGACTTAGCTATGAGACGAGGCAGCACGGAGCCTTGGCCAGAACACAGACCTGAGCATCAGATGAATCTAGGTCCAGATTCTTATGCTGCCCTTTATTAGCTGTATGCCCAACTTCCACGGCAAGAAGGGGAGTGGCACTCTGCTTCTGTCTTGGATAGATGAGAAAATGTGGGTGCATATTAAAGGTATTTCAAATTGCCTAGAGAAAACCAAGGATTCAAAACAAAAGTCCACTCTACCAAGGCTAAATGGCAAAAACATTTTAGAACCAAGGGTCTCAAATGTCTGCTCTCACTCACGCTCTCTCTCTCTCTCTCTCTCTCTCTCTCTCTCTCTACCTAGTGAGGTCCTCCACAACTTCGTGAGACCGGGTTTCAAAATAAAGGATAAAAAAATAGGGCCGGGGGTGTAGCGCGGAGGTAGAATGCCTCTGGGTTCAATCCCCGGTACTGCAAAATAAATAAATAAATAGGTGAAGCCAAAAGAGGTAGATTAAAGTAGACTTGAGGGTCATCTGACCCTTCGGGTCTTCTGGCAAGAGGATAAAAAGTCTTCCGTGTTGGTGCCATATGCTGGTGACTAGGAAAGCCGGCCAGCTGTGCCATGGCCCACTCTGGGGCCTGCAAGATGCTCCAAGCAACTTAGGGAACTTGATGATAAGTATCCATTATGGGGACCATAGTGACATCACATGAAAACGAGATACAAATCTGTTATAAAAGTATCAGCATCTACTATAGGAGAGAGAAGCTATTTTAATACGGCTGTGCCTATGTGGCATGTCCAACTGTAGAAGGTGCATTTATGCATTGCTCCATGCCATATGCTCTTTACTATTTATTTATTGGTGCTGGTGATTCAACCGCAGGACTCATGCATGTTGGGTAAGCACTCTACCACTGAGCTTGCCGAGGTTGGCCTCACACTTGTGATCCTCCTGTCTCAGCTTCTGAAGTACTGGGATTCGAGGCATGTGCCACCACACCCAGCTTTCTATCTTATTTTGTTTTTGATTGTGGCCTCCCTAATAGGTATGATTATAGTTTTAATTTGCTTTTCTCTAATGAATTTTAATTTTGATAAAATGATCATTCTTCTAAGTTAAATTCTGCTTTAATTCACCATTTTTGGTGTATGCCAACGAATGAAGCAATAGTTATTAATGTATTGGCTCCATTTATAAAAGAAAATTTTCACATGAACATTTCATATTGATGTCATCAAAATGATTCTGAAAGTCAATTGAGCTGGTTCTAATAAATATTTGATCATATTTTTCAACACTCAGAGTCATAATAAAGATTTTGGAAGTTGATTCTGGCAGAGAAAAATATTTTACATGATAATAAATGCTATTACAAATTCAACTTTTAAGTTCAACATTGAAGATAAAATTACTTGTTTCCTACTGTCAGTCAGAGTTTAGAAATGTTTGTGCCTTTGAAGAGTTATTTTTCAATGTGTCTTATAATTGTATTAAAATTTTAATAGTTCCTCTAAATTTTGGTTGCCTTTTGAGCATAAACAATTTAAAATCTTTAATTATTCAATAACTATACTACAAAACAACTTAAATTTGAAGCTTTTTGAAAGTTACAGTTATTGAAAACAAAGCTTCTCAACAGAAACATCGAAATTTACTACTATAAAAGCTAGAGGAACAGAAAAAAATGAATTTTAACTCTGATAGTACTTTTAGAATATCTTTATTTGTGAGAAGAATCTTTTTTTTTTACAAAATGGGATGAAAACACATTACACAAATTTACCATCTCGATTATTTTTAAGTGTACCATTCACATTGTTTTGCATCTGGTTTGCAGAGCCTTTTCATCTTGAAAAACCAAAACTCCACACTCATTAAGCAATTCTCCATTTTCTCTCTATCCCCAGCCCCTGACAACCACCATTCTGTTTTCTGTCTCTGAATTTGACTACTCTAGCTACTTCATGTAAGTGGAATTTTACCGCATTTGTCTTTTTGTGACTGGCCTATTTCATGAGCACAATGTCCTCAAGTTGCATCATGCTGTAGCTTGTGTCAAGATTTCCTCTTTTTAAAAGCTGAAAAGTATGCTACTGAATGTATATATTACATTGTTATCCAATCATCTGTCAACAGACACCTGAGTGAGTTGATTCCACTCTTTGGAATGATGTGAATGATTCTACTATGAACTACTGTGAATGATGCTACTATGAACATGAATGCACAAATACATGTTTGAGATACTGCCTTCAATTCTTCTGGCTATATACCCAGAAATGGTATTGGTAAATCCTGCAGTAATTCTATTTTTCTATTTTTTAAGGAATTGCTATACTATTTGGCACAATGGCTGTACCATAACATTCCCACGAATGGCACATAAGGGTTCCAACACTTGTTATTTCTAGTTTGTTTGTTTGTTTTGGTACTAAGGATTGAACCCAGGGGCATTCTACTTCCAAGCTACACTCCCAGCCCTATTTTTTATTCTTTATTTTGAAACAGGGTCTCACTAAGTTGCAGAGGGCCTCGCTAAGTAGCTGAGGCTGGCTGCGAACCTAGATCCTCCAGTTTCAGCCTCCCAAATACTGGGATTATAAGCCTGAGCCACCATGCCTGGTTTGTTTGTTTGTTTTGTGGTGCTGAGGTTTGAATCCAAGGAAATTTTACCCCTGAGCTACAACCCCCGACCTGATTTTATTTTTTATTTTGAAACAGGGTCTCACTAAGTTGCTGAGGCTGGCCTCAAACTTGTGATCATCTTATCTCAGTTTCCCAAGTATTGGGATTACAGGCATGTGCCACTACACCCAGCTTTCTGTTTTGTTTTGTTTTTTATTGTGGCCATCCTAATAGTATGATTGTAGTTTTGATTTGCTGTTCTCTAATGACTAGTAATGTTGAGCATCTTTTTAGAAGCTGTTCATCTATCTTCTTTGGGGAAATTTCTTTTTTTTTTTTTTTTTGCGGTACTGGGGATTGAACCCAGGGGCATTCTACCTCCAAGCTACACCCCAGCCCTATTTTTCTTTATTCTTTATTTTGAAATAGGGACTCACTAAGTTGCTGAGGGCCTCACTAAGTAGCTGAGGCTGGCCGCGAACCAGGATCCTCCGGTCTCAGCCTCCCAAGTACTGGGATTACAAGTGTGTACCACCATGCCTGGCTTCTTTGGGGAAATTTCTATTCAAGTTCTTTCCCTATTTTTGAATTGGGTTGTTTTTTGCTTGTTGGGTTGTAGGACTTCTTTATGTATTTTGGATATTAGCCCTTTATCAAATACTTGTAATATGCAAATATTTTCTCTCATTCTGTGAGTTGTCCTTTTATTCTGTTGACTATATCTTTTTGTTGTTTTTGTTCTGTTCTGTTTTGTTTTGTGGTACTGGGGATTGGACCCAGGGGCATTCTACCTCCAAGCCACACCCCCAACCCTATTATATTTTTTATTTTGAAACAGGGTCTTGTTTGGTTGATGAGAGTCTCACTACTTGCTGAGGCTGGCCTGGAACCTGTGATCCTCCTGTCTCAGCCTCCCAAGTACTGAGATTACAGGCGTGCACCACCACACCCACGTGACTATACCCTTTGATGCACAGAAGTTTTACATTCTGATGTAGTGTTCCATTTCTGTTTCACTTTTGTTGCCTGTGCTTTGAAGTCATAGCCAGGAAATCTTTGTCAAATCCAAGGCTAGGAAGACTTTTCCTTATGTGCCTTTCTAAGAATTTTAGACCTTATATTTAGGTCTTTGATATATTTTAAGTTATTTTTAAAATATGGTATAAGGTATGATTCCAGCTTCATTCTTTGCTTTCCAAAATAATGGTTACATAAGAACATTCTTTGGGGTATCCAGGTTATCCAGCACCATTTTATTTTGAAAAACCAACCAAACAAAAAACTGTCCTTTCCCCCATTGCATTGTCTTGATATTGTTGTTGAAAATAATTTGACCGTACAGGTTAGGATTTTTTTCTGGGCTCTCTATTCTATTCTATAGATCTATATGCCTGTTTCTATGCCAGTGCTACACTACTTTGACTATCTTTTGGTAAGTTTTGGAATTAGGAAGTGTGAGAACTCCAACTTTGTTTTTTCAAGACTGTTTTGGCTATTCAGGATCCCTTGAGATTCTATATGAATTTTAGGATGGATTTTTCTATGTCTGCAAAAAATATAATTGGGATTTTGATAGATATTGCATATTAAAATATAAATTCTTTAGTAAAATACTAGTGCCACAGAATAAGGAATAGATATGGCTAAGAAAATTATTAAAGTACAAGAATATATACCAAGAATAAATATTCTGCCTATGCCATTTTTGATATTTTAAAAGCTCATTAGGAAATTTTAAATTTTGATTAATTGTACACACATATGCATTTATGTTTTAAAAAGAATTCACTTCACTTTTGAAAAATAGTTTGAATAAAATAATTTTGCAAGGAGGTTAATACAATAAAACCGATTTGTTGGTTATTAAATAAACATTTAAAAATCAGTTAATTAACAAACATTTATGTTCTTTTACTTTCAGAAGCATCCTAGTGTGGTGCTAAATATATGCTTACCTTGGCTATACATAACATATCTAAATACTCTCGACTCCTAAACATAGGTGTCAGAGCTGGTGGGCTTGTTCTTACTTGTTTTTAGGCTCAAAGATGTGGAACCTTTTGCTTATGGATGAGGCTGCCACTGGTAGCCAGCCGAGGCCTGGAGGCTCCATCCACCCCTGAGCTGAGATGGCTGGAGAAATCCCAAGGGAGATACCTACCTGGCAAACAAAGAACCCCAGCATGCCACAGAAGAGCCAGTCTGACCCTAATGAAGAGGGGAGATTTTCTCCCAAGAAATCTATTCTCTATGAAGGATTTGAGGAAAGTGTTCTGGGATTTAAAAGAAGCAAGGCAACGTGCAAGGACCACACACTAGGGGAAAGAAGGGTCATAATGAGGACTTGGGTTAGATAAGAACAAAGTCGCAGCAATTTCATGTGCAGGGCACATGCTGGGCACATTGCGACATCTTTTGCCTCACCCTGTCAAGACTTCTATTCTAGGAGGTGGGTTTGTCATTCCCATTTTACAAATGGAAACCGGAAGCTCACCCAAGTCTGGGAGCTCAGTGCTGCCGCACTATCAGATCTCCCTCGGTAGAGGGCAGTGGAGAGCACACAGGAAACCGAGCAAAAGGTAAAGAAAGGCAAGAAATTTTTGGCTACTACTTTGTTCTTTTCAACCAACATGAACAAAGACCTCAACATAATATTAAAAAAAAACTAGATGATCAAAATAGATAGGTACTGGGGGCACTTGAGAGCAGTGGTTTGCTAGAGCCCTCATTAATTCGACCAGAAACAAATATTCCCTCTTTAGGGTGACGTGTGTGGAGAGCGAAAGCTGGTGATTAATTATGAAATGGCTTCAACTACCAGCCACCCTCCAGAAGTCAGCTTTGAAGTGGGACGTAGAAATGACACAGGTAATCAGATCCACAGACTGCTGGGAATGATGCAAACACATCAGTCTCCCCAAATTAAAATGCTCTATTCATGTCCAGAGCTTGAAAATTTGCTTCTCAGTAAAGGTCAAGAAAAAGCAAGCAGTGCTTGAATTTGATTATTAAGCCAGCTGTCAGTCACTGGCCGTGACAGAGACAGGAAGACATTCGAGGGCAGGAAATCGGCTGCAATTAGCATGATGGGTCCATGCATCCCTAATCAGGATCTCCTCTCCCAGAACCACTTCATTTATCACCAAAAGAAGAATGCCAAGTTGGCATATGTTTTATTCCTTTACTGCATCTAGTTCGTTTAAGTAGCAAATCTAGCAAACAAGACCTTAGTTCCTTAAGATGATGGATTTCAGTTAGGCCTGATAATGTTATTGATCAGTTATTATTTATCCATTTTCTAAAGGAGGGCAAGATCAAAGAATAAGCTAACAACTGGACCTCAGGGCACTTCATTTGGTTTATAGGTTTAGGCATGAGGGACGGCCCAGGCAGGCAGACTGGTCTTATCCCTGAACCCACCACTACTATATGGAGGCAGCTTCGAGAGTTAAAAGGAACTTATGGGGAGCAATCAAAGTTGTCAGACTGGATGACAGTACTTGAATTAGTGCTCTGGAGTGAACGAGGAAGAGGTCTAAATCACCCGCCATGCCCTCTTAGAACCACCACCGCTACCATTTTTCCTCTTAACTTTGGTGAACTCAAACTTTCTAATCTACAGTTATTTTACCAATTGCAAAATGGAAGTAGGATAATCAAAAAGGGAGTTACTAGTGATGGATTGAAGGTGGTGGTACTTTTTTGATGGCTTTTATTAAAGTTAGTTGTTCTGTTTGTTTTCTCTGGTTTTCTGAAATGAAATTACAATTATATTTGAATATTTAAATATTCTTTGAATATCATACACCATAGTTTCCTGAAGATTCAGTCATAACCTACCTACTGGTGAATATTCTTCTGTATTTCTGATGGTACTTGATATATGTGGCCATAACAGGGGAAGCAGCCCATCGCTGACTCCAGTTACAGCTGACATCTGGTAAATATTCTTCTGTATTTCTGATGGTACTTTACATATGCAGTCATAACAGGGGAAGCAGCCCATCACTGACTCCAGTTACAGCTGACATGCTGCTGCAGTCAACGTTGCTTCTGACTAAATTCTAAAGCTTTTTCCAGCAGTAAAATTAAATGAAATTCAATGATGATGATACTTTCACTACTTTCATCCAATACATAATTCTCCAGTCATTGTAATAGAACAGAATTACTTTCTGAGGTTAATGTCTAATGGGGAGCTATATAGAAAAGTTCAGGAATATTAGCTAACCTGTCATCATTTCGAGAAACTACCTAAGGGACATGATTAATCACATTTTCAGTAATTTTTTATTTTTTTCAGTATGATGGTGACCAGAGAAAAAATGACTTTTTCAAATTAGACTGAATTAGATAAAAATGATAAAACTTTAAAATTAGGAACAAAGATTCAAATGAGTACTTAACACCAATGAATGTCTTATTTATAACTTCAGTGTCTCTCTTATACACATATCAGCATATACAATAACACATTTCATTAATATGCATACAAGTTCTTCATTATTTCAATTTGAAGTTTTTAATATTTGACAATTGGAATACTATTAATGGTTATGATAGAAATATTTAGCATGTTTCCTGTGTTATGGATTTATCTGTATCTCAGCTGATATGGACTTAGATTTTGTTGACTAAAGTATAACTTTTTCTTCTAGAGTATTCATTTCTCAAAATCCCAAGATCTAAATTCGATTCACTGGAACAAACATTTACAGAGAATCAGCTATGAATACGGTACCAGGCTAAGTATTGTATGAGAAAAAGAAAGCACAAACCCTACCCTCAAGACAATTAAACTCTTGGTGAGACTTCCAACATGACCACCCTTCCTTGCTGGTACAGGGCCCTCACCTAAGGATAAGGGAGCCCCGGACAGCTCTGAAAGCCCCTGGTAATATTTCCTCTTCCTTTCTCACAGGACAATACATGCCTTGGCTTCCGTAGACCAGTCTAAGACAGAGGCAGCCACTGGAGCTGAGTGTCATCATCAGGATTTATACCACCACACCGTCACTCCCGCACGCTTAGTCACCACCAGAATCTAAGATGCCAGGTTATTCATTTCTCATCTAGTATCTTATACCTATGTGTTCAATAGGGATTCAAATTTGACTCAGTTTCTCACTCCTTACCAACCTTAAACTCTTGCCCTTTGTAAATCACAGTCTGCCATCTGTAGAATCCCCTAAATGCTATCTTCTTCTTTAAATGTCCCCATGATCTGGTTTCTACCTGCTTCTGCTAAAGGAAACCATCTCCTGCCCCTCATTGTCTCCTACTAGCCTCTCCACCCCAAGCACTCTGGTTTTCCTCAACCTCCTCCCTGCCCATGGCCTTTGTGTTGTTCTTCTGTCAGTGCCCTCTTGCCCTAGATCTTCACATGGCCCTTGCCTTGCTTCCCTTGGGTCTCTAATCAAATACCACTCCTCAGGAGGCCTCCCTGACCACCGATCTACAATAGGCAAGCCCCCACCCCACCTCTATTTCTTTCACCTGCTTTGTTTTTATAGCACTTATTAAACCTGTCAGTCTCTCTTTAGTTGGCTTATTGTGTTAGTCGGCTTTCCATTAGTAACAAATACAGGAGATGATCAGTTTATAAAGATAAAAGGTTTGTTTTGGCCCACGGTTTTGGAGGTTTCAGCCCCCCTGGTTGCTTGGCCCCATTGCTTTTGGGGCTGTAGTGGGGAGTGCATGGTAGAGTAAGCCGCTCACCTTGCGGTGGCTGTGAAGCAAAGACACAGACAGGAAGAGACTGGGATCCCACAATCCTCTTTGAGGGCACGTCCCCAGTGACCTAAAACTTTCTACTAGGCCTTGTCTGCCACTAGTTTCTACCACTTCCCAGTGGCACCAAGCTGGGGAATCAAGCTTTAGCACATGACCTTTGGGTCATGACACTCCAGGCCAAGCCCTAGCATGGATTTCCTGTTGTCCCACCAGAGGATGAACTCTATTTGGGCAAGAGCATTGTCTTTCCTCCCTGCATCTTCAGTGCCAAGAACAATGTTTGCCACAGTTCTAGCTAGTCAACAAGTATCTGTTGACTGAATGAGTGAATGAATATTCTGGAATTTTCAAAATACCTCAGGAAAAAATGAGCTTTCTAACCTTTGATGTTTTCTTTTTCCTCTGTTAGTTCCTTAATGAAATAAGGCAGGATGTTAATCCATAGATGCCCCTGCGGAGCAGCAGGGTGTGTGTAGGCAGAGGAAGAGGCTGGTCTGAGTTTACATATTTGCCTATCTTGCAAAGGTTAGCCAGCAAAGCTGAAGGTCATGAGGTTCTGCACCCTGCTGGGTGACAAGATGCCATTTCCAATAGCATTTAATGGTAAAGGGCACTGCATTTCACTCTACTGTAGCCATTGTTCTAGAGGGTAGAGATGCCTTGAATTTGTTTTTGTTTTTTGTTTTGTTTTTTGTACAAATCCTGGCTTTTGACTTGCTTTTTAAATTAAAAAGGAGGTGGACTGGGCATGGTGGCACACACCTATAATCCCAGGAGGATCGCAGGTTCCTGGCCAGCCTCAGCAACTTAGTGAGGCCCTCAGCAACTTAGCCAGACCCTGTTTCCAAATAAAAATAAAATAGGGCTGGGGGTGTAGATTGAAGGTAGAATGCCCCTGGGCTCAATCCCTAGTGCCACAAAAAAAAAAAAAAAGAAAAAAAAAGGAGGTGGGAAACTATGTAAACCACCTTAGAAGCTAAGGTTTTGAATTTGCAGTATTCCAGCTGGAACTCTCAGCATAAGCCTAGGTCTGCCAGAGCCCCTCTGATTTCCAGCCCTCCGTTTGTTCTTCTGGAGAGGAAGGGCAGATTTCCACAAGAACTGAGATCACAGGCTGGGGTGTAGTTCTGTGTAGAGCTCTTGCATGTAGCAGGTCCTGAGTTGGACCCCAAACACTGCAAAAAAAATTAATATCTTTCCCCAAACTTGTTTAAAGTTGGGGACAGGGTAAAAGACGAAATATAAAGTTAGCGTCAGACACTAGTCATTTGATATTTAAAATAAATACTTCTCAAGCAGGGAGGAGCTAATGGTGTCTTTTCTAGCTGACAGAGTTCCCAGCAGACGCCCAAGTTCAGCTCCAGGCATTATTGGGCTGTGGCAGGTGAAGAATACGGGAAGACAAGAGCTGGCACCTGCTCACCGAGGATATTGACCTTGTCTTCTGTGGCCATTTATCTCCACTGCCTGGGAACTTCATTTCTCCCTCCCTTTGAGCTATTTCCTCCGAGAAAGCCCAGCCTTGGTGTGCTGAGTCTGGGCTCTGTGCCCAGGAGATTAGTTAATGCATTTGTATATATGGCAAGGTTGAAAAACAGCAATTGCCATGCAGCAGAAAGATACCTACCCCCCCACAAAACTTAGATTAGAACAAACCAAGGAGTGTGCTGGTGCACAGCAAGTTTATACACTGGAGGGGAAGTTCCAGGACAACCAGGATTTCTGTTGCCCCAGTGCCTCCATTAGAGCTTGGCACTTACTTGGAGCTCAGTAAATATCTATTGAATGAATCAATGAATGAATCAATGAATGCCAGGAGTTACAAGGGCCAGCACTTTACGCATTAGTAATTAGTGATCAGAGATCACAAAAGCACAGATCACTTCTTCCTATGCTGAAAAGGAGTTACTGAATTCAACAGGCTCAAGCTAGGCTGTCCCCTTAAAATGTCAAGAACCCCCCAAACCCCAGTTCTTTTTTTTAATACTTTTATTGGTGCATTGTAGTCTCACATCATAATGAAGTTCAGAGTGATAGGGACATAGAGGCACACAGCACTTGGTGAGCTTCCCCTGCTCCCTGCCCACTCCCCGTCTCCACACATGATATTGAGACTGGCAACAGTAATTTCACATATATACATGACATCACTGGAAGTGTTTCCTTCATTAAATCTCCCTCCCCACCACCACCACCCTCCCCTAGATCCCCTCCATTTCTCCACTCGGGCTGAACCCCAGGTCTTTGCTTTCCTTCCTTTGCAGCACTGGGAGCCTGTAAGTGACAAAGTGTGAGTGGGAGAGGTCCTGGTCCTTCCAGCTGGTTGGTACAAGGCAGCTCCAAAGTATCTGGTTTTCACCTCTCCACCCTGAACTCGAACTGCCTTTCTCTGCTTCCATCTCCCGCCCTGAGATTGCGATTTTTCTACAAAGTTGCCTCCGACCTTATCTTCCCCCTTGTTTCTCCTGGAGGCAGCTGGTGATGGCAGTGATGGCAGGCAGGGCTCCCTGCCCCCAGTCCCCAGGGAGGTCCCTGCTCTGGGGGTCCCGGGCTGCTCTGCCTCAGCCAGTCCCCCATGCGCCTCCTGGAAGGAAAGACTGAAATGCTCCCCAGTCTGCCAGGTGATGTAACCTGTGTGGCCACTGCTCGGCTTCCCAGCTCTGGAGTCAAGTTGCTTCTTTACCTACAGTGCATGTTTTACCTAAAACTTCCTTCCTAACCGATGTAGCGTAAGGCAATGCATAACTCTAATAATCAGCACCCGCGTTGGTGCGGCCTGTGGCAAGCTGGGGGCTAAAGAGCGGAGAACCCTTTTCCTTTAAGAGGTTCCTGTACATATTTGAGCTCAGGGAGCACTGACCTGGTACCTGTATAACCAAATAAACTCGGAGACTCCTTACTTGGCAAAGCATTAGAACTTCATATTACCGGCTGTCAGATGTTTTAAAAGACAAATGTTAACTTTCCAACATTTCTACTTCACTCTGCCTCCTTTGTTACTAACCTTTGGAGAGAGAGCAGGAAAGAAAGATCATAACAATTAATGACTAAAGTTTTCTCAATTAAATGGCAACCATAGTGTTGATTATATGGCTTAATTATAATTTAGGTTTTAACATAACAGTTACCCCCCCACCTTTGTTGTGTGCAACAGACATAAATTCTGGGTGGTTAAGGAAAATAAAACAAGAAAGGAAGCGTTGACCAGCCAAAAAAAACAGGGCAGCTTTGAAGCCTCCACAATGGCGGTTTGGGGACCTGCTTTCCAGAATCTTCAGTGTGAAGTGCTCTAGCTCTGACTACTCTCTGTCCTCATCCAGGACAAATTCTCTGGAAAGAGAACCTATTGGTTTGGTTGAGATCGGGGACCAGTTGCTGAGGCCAGAAAGGCCAGGTCAGGTCACCATCTGAGGCCTCTCCTGTGCACTGTGCTGTTCTCAGAGAGGAAGAGTCCTGGGCTGGGGCAGCCTCCCCCAGGATTCCCCCAACGAACCTTCAAAAGTTCTTTAAACCAAGCCAGGCATGGTGGCACATGCCTATAATCCCAGTACTTGGGAGGCTAAGACAGGAGGACTGCAGGTTGGAGGCCAGCCTCAGCAATTTAGCAAGGCCCACAGCAACTTGGTGAGATTCTGTTTCAAAATAAAAAATAAAGCCAATAAAGCTGGCATGGTGGTGCACAACTGTAATCCCAGTAGTTGGGAGGCCAAGACAGGAGGATCGCAGGTTTGAGGGACAGCCTCAGTGAGACGCTCAGCAACCTAATGAGACCCTGTTTCAAAAGAAAGAGAAAAAAGGGCTGGGGGTGTAGCTCCGAAGTAGAATGCCCCTGGGTTCAATTCCCAGTACCCCCCTCCCAATAAAATAGGGCTGCAGGTGTAATTCAGAGGTAAAATGCCCCTGAGTTCCATCCCCAATAAAACCCAGGGTGGCCAGGGTGGCATGATAATGTGTCTAGTAGAGATGCAGGAAACTACATTAACTTTACATTGTCATTCTGATAGGATAGGCACTTCTATTTTGTTAAAACAACATTTTTTTCAAGTGCTGATTTTTTTAATCAATTTAGGGAGCAATAGACAAGAGTACTAGTTTGAAAAAAAAAAAAAAGGTTGGGAGGAAGAAACATGTGCCCTTGGCTTGGGGATGTTTACATAAAGGTCCAGACTGCTAGTCCCAAACAGCTTATTTCACAGAACATAAATCATAAAAAGACCATTTCTTTTTCTTTTTTCTTCTTCATTTTTTTTTTTGGCACTGGGGTTTGACCCAGGGGTGTTCTACCTCTGAGCTACACCCACAGCCCTATTTTGTTTATTTGTTTTGAAATAGGGTCTCGCTAGGTTACTGAAAGTCTCACTAAGTTGCTGAGGCTGGTCTTGAACTTGCAATCCTCTTGTCTCAGCCTCCCCAAATACTAGGATTACAGGTGTGGGTCATCATGCCCAGCTAGAATCATTTCTTTATCAGGTGGCATGATAAATATTTAGGATGGGGGATTACTGCCATTTTGGGATGCCAGCCATTATTTAGAAGTAAGTGTTGTATCTAAGAAGAAAATCAGGCAAATTTATCTATGGCTATTAATTAGACCTACCAGGTAATGCGATTTTATCAGCCATCAATTAGTACTTACCTATCAACACTGTCAAAGGTAGGTAAATTTCTCCAGCATGTAATCAAGGGTGGTGGGCACACAGTTTGCTTAATCTCATTTTGGAGCAACAAATGTCTCTTTTAAAGCAAAAGAGATGAATTCCAATGATATACTTTCATTAAACTAGCACTGACACAATTAGGAAATATTCCGGACTCCCCACTTAAGCGCTGGGGTGGGGTAGAGGTTGTTTGGAGTCATAATTAGCTCAAGTTCATCAACCTGAATTTTCTTATCCTCCTGGCCTTTCACACGTCCATATGCTAGATAATACACAGAACAGAAGCATCCCGGTGCTCCCTGCTGACCAGTGGAGGAGTCCTGATGCTCCCTGCTGGCCAGTGGAGGAGTCCTGGTGCTCCCTGCTGGCCAGTGGAGGAGTCCTGGTGCTCCCTGCTGGCCAGTGGAGGAGTCCGGGCACTAAGACATCCAGGAGAAACCAGATCATTCAGCGTTCACGATGGATGCAGAACATCATAGAAGGCCAGGCGCCGCCCAGAAGAAGGCGAGGTTCCTCAGGCGTAAAGGGTGAAATGCAGCACTAGGCTGGCTCATCCTAGTCTACCTTATAATGCTCTTCCACCTCTGTCCCCACCCAACATTGCCACACAGGGTTATAGTGGCAAATGCCGGGAATTTGGAGGATGCCAGGGAAGCTCAGCCATTAGATTTGGACGGGAGCATTCATTGCTTAACACACATGACGTGGGGTTGCCTTGAGTCCGTAAGATCTCCTAGGTTTCTACCAGCTAGTTTTTTTTTTTCTGTATTTTGGCAAAACCTCATGGGCCATGGGTTTAGGAAGATTAGTCCTGGTTACCAAAATAGTTTTCATTGATAGAAATGTTATTGTAGTGACAGAAATAACACAAGGGTCGTTTACCAGGTCTCTGAGGGCTACATCTAGAGAATGCATACTGTCTTTTTCTCTCCCAGACTCAATTGCTATTCCCAGGAATATATATTACACACACACACACACACACACACACACACACACACGT